>KK500053.1:255971-317443 GCA_000688715.1 Glossina pallidipes
GACTTTTCAAAGTTTTCTTGAACAGCTTGTTTTTCCTATTCTTAGAGTACCTAATTGGCGTATTAAACCACGGGGGACACCTACTTCGAGGTCGGCACTGCTTAAGCGGAACAGATGCAGCAATAGCTAGATTTAATGTACTGTAGAACGATGACAATAAGCTTTCTATACTCCCAGTGGAGAAGTCAAGCCTCATATGTGAAAGATGAAATTTTAGCACTACTATATTGGTTTTATGAAAATCATAATATTTGCTGGAAAAGGTTGGGTTTGGACAGAAAGAACAAAAAATATACATTCTGTAAAGGGAAATCTAACTTAAACTTTCTTTAAATATTTGATTAAGTCATGAAAACATTACAAAAATCATTTTATATCTGCACGTACGAGTTACTGTTAATAAAGAATAATTGCTATAAATTACAAATTGAATTGCGTACAAATATAACTAACTTGCTGAAGATAAATTCTCTTCGGATTTCAAAAAATAACCAAAAGTTAATAAAGGAGGAAATATTATAAGAATAAGAATAAGAATAAATTGCAATGTGTTCACTTTAGCTGGATCTCTTGATCTTTCTTGGTGTTATTTTTTTTGTGCAATTTATAAAAGACCTTGCTAACATAGCGCAACCACTGAACGATCTTCTGCAAAAAAGATAAAGACTTCGAATGGACAAACCATCGTAGTCAAGCATTCCTAGAACTCAAGAGCAAACCAATGTCCCCATCCATATTACAATATCCAAACTTTGATAAACACTTTATTTTAATAACAAATTCATTAAACTACGCATTAGGAGCAGTGCTAAGAAAATTAGAATTTAAATTTGGAAAGGATGTTATTATTGAAAACATTAAAGAATTGAACCGCACACCTATGATATGCAATCCAGACCATTTCAATGCACTCATGTAAAATTTGACGTCCAAACCGAAAAAGTTAAATTTTAAAGACGATGCGTTAAGTGTACATGATGATATATTTACATACATATCCAAAGATAAGTGAAAAGAAAAATTCAATTAAGTTAAAAGAAACCGCATAAAGCAAGACAAAGAATATGTATTATATAAAGAAAGATAAAGAACATATGACGATAAAAAAAATTCAAACTAATAGAAGAATAGCACAATAGCTCAAACTTAGGACACTTTGGAGTAAGCAAAACATTCCAAAAATTAAGCCAAAAATGCATTCAGCGAAACATGTCTACAATGATAAAGAGCTATATAAAATAATGCCACATTAGCACCATCCACATTTTTGGAAATGCTATGCGTAGATAGAGTAGGAGCAACAAAACCTTCCTACAATTTTCGATATGTACCAACAATACAATGCGAAGTAAAAAAATATATAATCACGCATCCTATTGAAAATAAAAGCGCAAAATCAAATATGGCCACTTTAAAACATTGGAATTCGGCAGCGGAACAGAATTTAATAATGAATTAATAAAAGATGTTTCTTTGGTAGTCAATGTCGAACAACGGTTGCCAACTCCCCACTACCACAAAACTTTACGTACAATCACACAGTTCTTAACGAATATTTTCTGGCCTTCGCGTACACAATACATCCCATTCGAATTAAAATATGGGAAATTACCATATACGTCTAATGAAAAAATACTAAACGCCTAACCTACATATAACCTAGAAAATTATACAAGTGAACCAAAACAAAATTGAGATATTTATTAGAAAAAGACAAAAGACTATTAAAAAAACCAAAGGAATCGGAAAGAAAAGTTCAGAAGAAAAAGAAGAAGATTTTAATCCTAGTCACAATAAAAAGAAACTATATAGACCATAAAAAGTACCATATGAGGCAATCAATAAAGCAGAATCTAATATAACTACAAAAATTAAGGATAAAATTAAAACTCTCCATAAGAACAATAATGCAATCATTAAGATATATAGATGAAGCTCAGCGTATTTGCTTTTAGTTAATGGCCCTAGACGAGGCTTGATACAATGCGCGATCCGCTGTAATAAGAAAAAATCTATAATTCAAAATTTACAGCAGATAATAGTCTGAAAGCTGTTGAAAACAGTTATAAGAAAACAGTTATAAGTTGAAAGCAAAAAATACGCATTATTTCCCTTTAAGCTAAATACGGAAAAAATTTATGTTTTTTGTATTTACAACAACGCTTACAATTAAGTGGTGAATACCGTTGTTTCACTCTAGGACGACAACAGCTTTTTTATTCATTTAGTAATGAGAACTTTATTTATACTTGCAAGTTGGAAACAACAACTAAAGGAACTCATAAAAGTTGTCAATAAGATAATTAAAGTCTGAGTTTGCTATGCACGGACTACAGTAAGCAAAATCGACCAGCAAAGAGATAATTGAGTACATTGAGTACAGTGCAACCAAATGATATATTTGTTAATGTAAAAGTTGATATGCCCTAAGCCTCTAAGCATGTCATTATTTGTATTAATAAACATATATATAGTACATTAGATAAAGATAAATAGAATAAACTCCAACAACTTCTTTTAATAATAAATAATTTTAATACTTGATCCTTGGATAATGTTTCTAATATGCGACTGAATCCGGGTTAAATTTCCAATGGCAATAAAATCCACAGCAATGAATGAAATAAAACATTTTAACTTGCATATATAATAGCCATTATCGTTTTCTTGTAAATCATAATAAATGAAAATAAAGCATTTCCTTTTATGTTTAAATGAATTGTTTTACGAGTTGTTAATATATAATAAATTGGGAGGAATGTGGCGGCTCTTCAAACGATTACACTGAAACAGATTACTCCGCGGGCGAGTGCGTATCCTCCGTAATATGGCGGGAATAATGATTTTCTCTGGAGCAATATCGGAAAAATCCAAGAGAGAGGATGACTACAATAAATTTTCAATTTAAAAAAAGCCCTCATTCGGATAGTAAACGCGTAGTGAGGAAATGGGAGATATGAGTTTGTGAACAACAGGCACAACCTCCATATTTGCTTTTTGCGCCTTTTTGCAGGGTTTGGGTTCATCATTTTTTGCCGATTCTTCAGTAACGTGCAGAAGCACATCTATGATGACCACAGTTTCAGATTTCAGAGAATTCCGTGTATTGTTCGATTGCTTTTTGAAATTAACTACAATCCCTCAATCGAATTCGTCGGGTTCATTTTGCGCTTTTAACAAACGGCCGGGCTGAAGATATAGAACTAAACATTCAGGTTTGGTTATCCATTTTCGGAATTCTTTACCCAGGAGTCCAGGTTACCAAGGAGTCCAATTGTGTACGTATATGGCGATAAGAAACTACACTGTGCTCTTCGTTGATCCTGAACTTATCCAGTTCTTGCTGCTTTTCTTGGGCTTGTTGAGTTGAATTGAAAAAATGACCCCTCCAGCATATATTCCGGATTGATTTCTTCAATTCGTAGGAGGTTGACCACCGTATCATACGTTAAATGAAAAGCCGAATTAATAGGATCTGCTTTGCCTTGGACGATATCTCGACCAACAGCTGGCGATACCTTCTCATCAATCATAAGGATTACAATACCTTTATCATCAAGACCTCGACGACCAACACGGCCAGCCATTTGTATGTACTCTCCTGAAGATATCTATACTGTACTGTCATGAAGATATCTATCTTTGCCGTCAAACTTATGAGGCGCAGTAAACAAAACTGTTCTGGCTGGCGAATAAAGCCTTAAGCAAACCTTCGCCAAATAAAATTTCAATTATTTCTTTCAGTATTGGTAATAATCCACAGTGATGTATACGAATTCCACGCCGTAGTAACGGCAACACATTCTCAACTTGTGGCAACTGTCTGTCTTCCTATGAGAGGACGTCTAAAGCATTGTTGAAAACCTCATCGACTGGTTTCTTCTCATCTGCCGTATTAAAATTAAGTTTTGCCATTTGCATAGCATAAACTTTGCAATCTTTTTTGCGAAAGCAGAAAATTATGACCCCAGCAAAATTTCGTTCCATAATCATTTTGACGATTTTGAATATATGGGATTGGCTACTATTTGCACCTTTAAGGCCGCTCACCTTTGGCAGCTTCAACGCCACTTTGTAGAACGGCCATAGCGGTGTTGAAATTGTTCTCCTTAAAATGTCCGCTTTCATCTACAATTAAATGTAACCCATCGCCACTTGCCGGAAATATGTAATGTTGCAACGGTGTTGGTCTATAATCCGTGTAGACTACATGACATGGCTGCTTATGCAAATGACTTACCCATTCGGCAAACTAACTATGTTTTACGCGATACTAATTCTTCAACCGCCGATAATTTACGCTGCTTGGAAATAATCCGTTACTGTTGATTGGGTAGCGAGCTTTGTACAAAGAACAATCCTAACATTATGTTTCTACAAACTTTAAGGGATTTAACACTGTTCGCAGATCTAAAGAAAGTTGTTAAAATGTTTATTTAAACATTTCATTCGATTTTTTGGAAAAATCTTTAAGGTATATTTTGTTTTATGTTCATATTTATTTTTATGTAATTTGACTAAACAATTTTCATATTTCATTAAAACCTAGTTTTCTCAGTTTCAGCGTATTTTTTTCTTCTTTCCAGACTAAATTAAAATAAAAGGCATACAAAGGCTTAATAGCTAACGGTTGGAGCTTTGTTGCTTGATGTTGTTTTTATCTCTGCTATCAAATAAATAAAGTTGCGTCGATTTAAAGCTTGTTGTAGTGAGAGCGCGATGCTTTAATGGTAAGGACTTGGATGAAACGTCATTGTTGGCTTTGTCCCGTTTTGTTTTCTCAATTAATCACAATTTCTTAAAATTCTAAAATTGTACTGAAGTATAGGATTTGTTTCATATGCTTTCTCCTGGCATATGGTTTCCTATCAATTGAAAAAGAGGACGCGTATGAAAAAAGAAACCAAAACTCAAGAAAACGTCTTACCTTTTCTGTATCACTGGTGGCACGTAAATTCAAGTCTTTAACAAAATAACCCCGGCTTGGTATGTTGAGTAACAGCAACGAGGTATTACGAAGGCGCTGCAGTGTTTGTTGAGTAGTAGGCAAATGTTTACCGTTGGTTTTTGTTAATTCATGATTATTGCAAAGCACCCAATGCAATGGTAAAGTTGATCTGGAAGTAAAATGACTATTAATGTGACGATATCTTTGCTTGGTGCGGACCTTACGTTAAATGCAGTTCAATACTTTTTTCCTTAAAATAGCGTGACAAAGGTACGGTAAATGTTACATTCATTGATTTTCTCAATTTCGGACAATATTCATCAACGGAGAAAGTTTTATTCACTCTTTCTGCTAATATACAGCTACGCACTTTCCAACAGTCCGCATTTATTGGAGGCTGATTCGGTTCCGTTAATAATTTGGCTTGTTGCGTCTGTTTTTGATTTGGTAAATCGTGTCTTTCTTGTTTTGCGGCTTTTGGGTGATGATTCCCATTGTCATTGCTGAAACTATGGTCCAATATAGCTCCCAAATTATCTACGACTTCCCCTGAAGGTTGTTCTGCACTCAATTGTTTTGTTAGAGCTTGTGTAGAATGCGAAGATTTACCTGCGACTAATAACCGGGACGAGTTCGAGTTAAGGTGTACAGACCCTCCATAGGCAACTTGTAAGTCATCTTCATTTTCATGTAAAACAGTTTCTTTGTCATCATCGTCATTATCTACGCGTTCACTACTCTTGCCTTTGCCTACTGCCTCTTGCGTAATCAAAGTTTTCGTTATTTTTGCTTCACTAGGTTTCAGACCCAACGATAGATGATTTGGGACCAAGAGTTGATTATTTTCCTCGAAGCACACCGACTTGAAGTAAGAAAAAGAAACTTGTTTTGTTAACATAAACGGGAGCTCCCTTGTTTGTAAAGAATAAGTAGTCATCGCGAATTGCTAGGGTAAGCAGGTTTTACTTGGAATATAATATTTTTGTCTCTATAAAGGGACGGACATTCGGAAAATAAAACAATCTTTCTCATTACAGAGAAAGAAAAACTTGTAAAGATTCTAAATTTGAAATTGAAAGACAAAGAATACGAGGAAACGAGTTGAGGAAACAGGTAATTTCTGTCCCCACATTGGTTACCTGACAATTCGATATATCAGCACGTCTTATTTTTTTGTTGCACTGCTCAGGCTCGCCAAATGAATCTGTGTAGAAATGTCTACTTATTAGCCAATCGGCGTCTGTGTTTTGCTCTTGGTGGAGTCTTTCTTGAGTTGTACTGCTTATAGATGGTGCTCGTATATTGTTGTAAAATATCAAATCAAGAGGATCACTTATAGTATTATAGGCTGATTCATTGTTATTAGTAAGATTTTGCAAATCTTCAGCATTATCGGTTGCTCGATCAATAATGTTGCGTAATGTTTTATTACTTATGGGTTGTATGTCCAGAGAGTAGTTGGTCTGTGGCGCTTCGGTATTTACTTTTTGGCCTATTTTCTTGCTTGTTGTACCAATGGAAACGGTCGCAGTACTTATAGTTGTAGTGACAAGTACATTCAGCGGGGAAGACGTCTTATAAATGCCCGACTCGTCACCAACTGCATTACTTCGATGCATATGATGGATCTGTGGGGGAGTGTTGTCTGCTTGACTTTTGCGCAAGCTACTTACGACTGTTTCCGTGTTTAGTTTCTGTATGTCGCCATGCCGTGAATTATCTTTGGTTTGTGGTAAGCGGGTCTTAGAAGTTGCTGGCTTGTGGTCTGTATCAATGGAATTATTATCAAGGTCTGGCTGTAACAGTTCATTGGCGCCTGCTATACGTTCTGAAGATGTGTCTAAAGCATCAGCGGCTTGCACGGATATTCCATCATTTGGACGATTGTAAATGACTCTGAAAACAGTGTTACGTCCTACCTGGGGTTTTATTTTTCCTTTACTATTTATGGTCTTGTTCGTGCGAACCATAGGGGATGTAGTCGACCTTAAATGTTCTCTATTAAACTGCTTTAGTTCATTTTCTACGGACGGTTTTTCCATGATAGCCGTTAGCTCATCATTGCGTGTTGGTACAATCTCTTCAATTGCATCTATACCACCCAAGATTTCATCACGATATTTTGTGTAGTTACTGTCCATAGTCATAGCAGAAGAGGATGATTGATAAAGGAAATTACGAGTTTTATTAGCTCTGTTGTTCAAGTAAATATGTTCTTGCTCTGCAAGTGATAAGATATCGGGTCTATAAAGGTGTCCATTACTCAGAACTTGTATACTCTCCAAGTGTTTAAAGATATGTTGTTTTCGGCTATGTTCAACAAAGTACAAAGTGGAAACGGCAGCCAAGCTGGAAGAAAGGAAATTTTTATTACGTACTATTATTTTTACATTTTGAGTAGATTTATATGTGTTCACTTACCAGGCAGCCATAACAATAACGAGTAGGAATATCGTTACTTGCAGGATTCTATTCGAGCAGATTTCTTGGCTGTCTTTATTGGCCATAATTTCATTCCGCATGAGTTGCAATTCAGTGTCTTTAATACGTTGTAGACGATGGTTCACGCGTTCCAAGTTTTCAATACGTGACTCCAATGTTCCAGTCACTTTACACAATTCTTTCACCGCACCAATATTTTCCATCAGTATTCGATCCTTATTGACCAACAAGAAATTCTCAATAACGTTACCATTTGGCAGCACTATACTGCCAGCTTCTTGTACTGCATCTGGGATTACTTCGCGCACCTCTTGGGCGATAACTCCTGTATCCACAATATCCCCAGATCCGTTTTTACATTTTAGACCGGAGTGCAAAGCAAATTCTGGTTCTAAGCGATAGCGAACAATTCGTATCTTCTGCAAATTCCTTAGCTGCACGGAGGTATCCAATTCACCTATTTCTTGCTTAGCTCGACTATCACTCGGTTGCACAATGTGGCCTGATATTTTGAGATTACCATGCACTACTAAGCTTTCGTCAGGTCGGTCGGTGTTTATGCCGACTCGGCCCGCATGGTAAATAGAGTCCTGTGTAAGACCTCGCTGCCAACACAAGTCTACATCAGATTCAAACTGTCCTGGATTAGACGCTCTTACGATTATTTTATCACTTCCCTGACTAATAATAGGAAAATCGCCAGAAGCTGTGTGCACATGTAAAGCCACTACCAGCTGAAAATAACGTTGTTCGGGATTTGGGCGTCCTTTCTTACGCATGTTATTATTGGTGGTTTCGGAAAAGTGCAAGCGGCCCACAGTTACTTTACTAACAATATGACTCTGGAGATCGATCCTGAAATCAAAGGAATAATTTAATTAAGATTTATATTGTTTTTATTTTATCTACTTACGGTACGGGATAGAAGGGTTTTTTTGAACGGTCTGATTGGCTTTGCTCAACGCGTATCGTTTGGTTTGGAGATTCCAGCTTTACTCCATAGAAATGTAAATGGAAGGATTTAATTTTTTCGAGACCGGACGGTGTTTTGACAAATGTAGCCTCTCCTTGTAATCTGGCATGGCAAGTGATCTGGAAATGATTTTTTTTTTGGCAAACAAAGGCATCGTCAGATACTGAAAAATTGAAACCTTTATCAGCATCCACGCGATAATATACTATTGATAATTCTTGCAAATTTTGGTCGCATAGCTTGTGCCAATTTTGTGGTTGGAAAGGGGTAAACTTTATGCAAGGACTAAGGGCGTCTATGCCACTTTCTGAACTTTTAGACGTGTCCACACAAGCAATCTCCACATTAGTATTGACAATCGATAAAGCTGGTGATAGGGAGGCTGTCGAATGAGGAGCTGTACTGCATAAATCACTAGTGCTTGTCGAATTTTGAGAGCTTAATTGTATATTTAGCGGAGATGTGGGCGAAACTTTTGATTCATTTGCTAGTTGCAGGGGAGTGGCACATGATGCGCTGCGAGTGGGGCTCGTTTTAAATCCAGGATCTGGCTTAATGCTTGTGTATTGTGAGCACTCAATGTCTGTGGTCATTTTTCGCTTTCGAGACAAGCTTTGATGATTTGGGGTAGAAGGTGTTGATGTGCGGCTTAATTGCGGTGTGGATGGTATGCTAGCATGACTTGTTCCTATGGCCTGCACATGAGGTAAATCGGTCACGGTGTTTAGCATGCACGCGGAAGATGCTGATGTGGAGTTATTATGATCAACATTTCCCAAATCCAATTGATATGAAGGTGAAGAAGATGTAATGGTGGGCGCATACATTTTATTCGCTAAGCTGTTTAAATGGGTGTTGGTTGAATAAAAAGAGTGAGAGGTTGGCATTTCGATGTGCGTGTCTGTTGAACGGGTATTAAAAGTACTTTGCAAGGCACCTGTGTTGACAAGTAAGCCTGATTCGTGTTTGACTCGCACAAGGCCATTCGCGTTTCCATGCGAACTTCGTAGTACATGTGAATAATTGTTTGTATGCGGTTGTTGGTGTTGAGTTGGCGACGTAGCATATTGTTGTGATGGGTGCTGTGAGCGGTGTTGCTGCTGTGCTGGCAATGTATGCATTTCATGTATGGCAGGTGCTACATTGCTTGTTAAGCCTGGTCCATTGTAAAGATCACGTGACGTTAAAGTCAGGCCGTGCACATCCTGCGACGGGCTATAAGGTGGTTCAGAGCTTGAATCGGGCGGGCTTTCCGGTAGATGTGAGTGTGTATGATTATTGGAACTTGTGGCATGTATGCCGATGTGTGCTACACTAGTCAGACTAACTCTTGCTGAGATGGTTGGAATTGGTGGCAATGTAGCTTCCTGCAACGGAATCGATGTGGGGGATGTGACCGGCGTTTCAGCTTTCGAATTAGATTCGAACCTTGCGGAGTCAACACCGTTTAAACTACTTGAGTGATCATTATTTGCGTGAAGACTACCGACACTTGTTACATGTAAATCTTCGAAGAATATGGCTTCGTTATCGATACCGCCAACATAATCTGAACGATCTAAAGGTTGCAAAAGAATAAATAAGTGAATAAATAAAAAGATTGTACTGTAATATTATTCAGTAGAAGTGCAAAAGTAGTCCATGTCTATGTCAATGTCGAGCATCGAAAGGCGAATTCAAACGTAAAAGAGCAAGTGTCCGCATGGAATCTGATTGTATTTAAACATATTGCAACGAAAACCGTTTTTCATAATTTTGGGTGACTTATTCGACTCCCTTTGAAATTAAGTTCGCTGTTCGGTGTTAAGTTCACTGAATTGTGACTTTTAGGATAGTATAGATTTCCTTTAAAATTCTCTGGAGATCTATTTATAACTTATTTACAGGAACTTATATTTATAATGCGTTAAATCTCTTTCTGGTTTTGTCCTTTCGTTCATTGCAACTTAACTCTCTTGGCTCGACTCTCTCAGCTGAGTTTTGATTAACATTCTGTCTGACTTTACCTTCTGCAAATACTTTGCTTATATACCCTTTTACGAGCAAGTTACCGCTATGTAAATTCATCGCGACATTTTTAATTTGAAATTGTTGTTAATATTTTCGGCACTCGCCAGCTACTTAACGCAGGTAACGTGTCATGAATGTGTATTTGGATTTCCCTGTCTTTAGAAATCGACTAATTTCCACGAAAACTGAAATCACCAAACATGGCATTTTCGTAGCGATACTAATAGATGTTTGCATGTATCCTCATCATTGTTTCACTTGAAAAAAGTCATTCATTGCGAAAAATTGGTACAATATATATTATTTAAAATATTTTCCATTATTTCCTACAGTTTGTTTCCATCTTTTTGGCAACATGACGATACCGTGCTGGCAGAATAACATTGGTATGGCAGCGATTCCATCGCCGACTCATGTTCAAATCTCTGCACAATTACGAAACAGCTTGCCAGCCAATACATGCTGCATCTGTCTGTACAAGCGGTAATGAGAAAGTGCTAGTTTCCAATTCAATCTGCAACGGGGTAGACTTGACCACTCTTGCAACGTGTGGTCGAGCGTTGTCATGCAAGAAGGTGACTTTGCGTCTGCTAACCGGTATTAGTGGTCTTTTTTGCAGCAATACTTCCTTCAATTTGCTTAAATGACGTCGGTAGACATTTGCATTGACAATTTCGATCGGTTTTAGCAGCTCGTAATGCACTACACCTTACTGGTCCCACAATATGGCCACGAATATTCCGTTTCGATGTCGATGTGGATGGCTCTTCTGGCCTGACCTATGACTTTTTGCATTTGGGATTGTCGTAGTAGACTAGGAAAAGGCCAAAATAATCGAATTTAACCGCATACATTGATACATCGCATTACTTTATCATTTTCGTCAATAGATGTCGCTGATCAAAATATATGCAACAACCTAATATTTCATCCCACGTTTGAAAGCACTTTTCTTACGACTGTAATACCAAAATTCAGTAGCAGAACTTCTGTTATCGACTGCATACGAATTACCAAATTTAATGTATCTGGAGTACATAGAGGACTCGCAACTTATTTTTTAATTTCGATCTAATTTATGCTCATCTAACGGCTGAAAGTTTTCCAGTAATTTTGTAGCTTTTGATAATAGCTTGTCCCTGCAATAACCACATAGTATAGCATTTAATATTTAAATCTTTTTGTAATGTAAGCCCCACAAAAGACTGCATGAAAGAGATTTATTTTTAGTCGAATGACCTCTCTGTTTCTAACCTGTTGCTTGCTGAAACGTCGGGGGTTGCGAAACCGTAGAAATATTCAGTACGAGACCGAATGTGATCCGATTATAAATACGTCAACAGTAACCAAAAGGAAATTAACTTATCAGTTATGAAAGATAGTTAACTAAAATAAAACTTGGTGCTAGATCAAACCAACACACTACAACGGGCACTTGGAGTAATAGAAATATTTACTGTAAGCCTGGAGTAATTGATATTGTGACGTTTACACCGCTCGTAAAAGTTCAGCAACGCTTCCTTTCGAATCATTGACAATGCTAAAGCTTTCATGTTTAACCTATTCAAAAGTCAAAAAGCCACGTTATGTACGTTAAACGTGAAAATTAAATAGCGTTTTCATTCTTGTCCAACACAAAATAGCACTACTTTCTTCTTTTCTTAGAAAACCACAGGCAAACCAACCCAAAAACTATTAGGTATATAGTACACAGGAGTAACTAACCAACATAAAACTGAGAAATTCATTGTTGCAACCGATGCCTCTATCAGCGGACTGGCTATAAACACAAGCTGATCTTTGTTTTTCTTTTCGGTGCGCACAAAGCATTATCCTGGCTTACACCTAGGTTGCTGGAAGGATTTAAAAAAATAGTTATATTCACAAACAGCAAAAATGCTTCTTATAATGCTTGCTAAAAACATATTCTGCGGCTTCCTATTGTTAGAAAATCATCGATACACTGATAACTATAATAAACGATCTTGATTTTGTCTGGGTCAGCGGACATCGCGGCATAAAAATCAACGAAAGTGTCCACAATTTTACAAAATTAGTTGTTGCTCTCGGGCGCAACGAACGTTGCGAAAAGTGGAACAGTAATATGCCTTATATGTAGCAGAAGAAGGAATGTTTTTAATTTTTAATTCAATTTCTAATCGAACGTGGTGGGGTTAACCCCGACCTATCATGCATTAATGGTCATCATGAGCTGATTAGTGGGGACATATGTCATCTTGCCCACTTGCTCAAAATGGCAAAATTCTGGCCGAAATCTCTAAGAGATGTAATGTATGTAATGTTGATACACAATGCCGGAGAAATTATCATCTGTTGCTCTCATAGGAGCAGTGTACCCGTTTTTCACAGAATTTAAACCACTAGTAAGACTCATTACATTGAACATTTTAAGGAACTAATATTAATATTAATCAAACATGGTTTTTATTAAAAGAAAATAATAGCTCAGCAACTAGATCTGAGAAAGCAGGCGTTGGGATGCCTCCATAGCGAGTTCCTTCTAAACTCCGGAAAGTGCCCATACGATCCCAGGAGGACCATCTTAAGAGCACAATCTAAAATTGAAAATTTTGTTTTGAGCATAACGGAGCTCGATGAGTGTCTTTCGACCTTCTTAAAACCCTGAATAGGTTATGTTTTTAAGAGACTTCTCTAAACGAGTTTAGTAAATTTGAGGGACATGCGCAAAATTTTTGTGATCAATCTCAACAACGAAAGAAAGAAGAATATTTTGAAGAAGATTAGGCGTTTTTCATTAGTTTTTCTTTCAATCTTAGATACGGTGTGCATTCTTTATATCAAATTAAAAACCTATAAAATTCGCTTAGGTTTTGCTTGAAGTCCTATAGTTTTGTCTGTAATATTAACCTAAGGAAATTTTCCAAGGCCGTTTTATAAATAATAAGAATTAAATTATACTCGCTTTGCGCATGCTTTTTAAGGCCAACTTCTAATGTGTGTGTATTTAAACGAGAAAATTCTTTAATAAAATTTAATTATTGTAACATAGATTGCGTAATTGGTTTTGCTACTTTTTCTATGTACACGAATCTCCTGCATACTTCAATGCTTTTCAAATATTGGACGCGTCTGATATGCCCTCTGTGCTGTATACGAATAGTGGGACAAATTCTTCATAACTCTTGGTCAACTCATGCCCAAAATGAATAAGTCAAGTGATTGAGTGAGTCAAGCTATATAAGTCGACGTAACAGATGCACACACACTTAATCAATTACCACGTATACTTGTCATCTTTGGCGACCGTTTATTTGTATATATCTTTTCTTGTGTACTAACCATTTAACGTTTTCTGATAATCCATTTGTTGAAGTTGTTGATCTGCTTTCCGTAGATTTCAACTTTAATTTTGCTTTTTTGTTTTTTTTAGAATCTTTGTTGTTATTTCCTTAGGTTTTTATTTTGCCCGTTTTCCAATTTAGATATTTTTAACTTTAACAGAAGATTTGCAACACCAATTATACGCAAAACTCTATCAAGTGTTAGATTGAATTAACAATTTGAATACGTGAACCCAAGTGTTTGTTTATTATAAATGCGAACAAAAATAAACAGGGATAAAATAAAATGTGGTTACAAGAAAAACTCATAATTAAGCAGTTAACTAAATTTTTGGCTGTTATTAGCTTAAATTTTATAATGTAATGTTGTGACCCAGCAGATGAAAACTTGGTTCAATAATGAATTGCATAAATAAATATAGGTATGTTGTACCGCATGCACATACCTGTGTGTGCTCATGTGGATGTGTTCATGTACGTGGCTGCATTTGTTGGTATACATCAATTATCTAATCTAAGACCATTACGTGATTGTAGTAGTTTATGCTTTTTGTTTCGGTGCATTTTTTACAGTGTCGTTGCACTTTACTCTTGGTTGAGCATTTGCCATCAAATTGTTTAAAAGGCTTTTCTTTAATAATACTTTTGAGATTTTTATATCAACAGCTTACTGTGCGTACGAACATTTGATTTTCTTTAATTATTAGTCTGGCATATTATTTTTTTCGAAACTTATACGTGTTGTGTCAGCTTTTTCGGATTTCGACGAGTCTTTTAACCAGGTAAATTGAAACATGTTATAGGCAAGCAAGGTCATCTATTAAGTACCCTATGCTACTTGGCTCTACGTTATAATGCCTTGATATTGAACCTTGGTTTAGTTTTCATGAGAACCCTTACACCGCATGGAATACAAAGGTTTTAGCGTGACAAATTTTGTACGCAAAATCGGTCATTCCTTATCAATTTTTATCATAAAATCCTAAAAATTATATCTTGTGACCATACAAAGATTTATGATTTGTAAGAACGTTTAAATGATTCAAAAAAGGTTGTCATCTTAGCCAATAAAAGTATATTTTTTAATCAATTTTTGTCGGGAATACTAAAAATGTAAATTTTTTGATATATTTTTGTTAAACACACACACACACATCGCTGTATTTAATTGAATTAAAATACCTGGAAAATGCCAGTCTGACTCGTGAGCACGAAAATATAATCCAGACGGACAGATATATTGAAATCGATTTCTAAAATGATACTATTTCTATGTGATATTTCATGCCGTTGTGGCTCTTGCATACATCTGCGCTAACTGAACCGTTAGCCCC
The DNA here is from genome assembly GCA_000688715.1 of Glossina pallidipes. Taxonomy (NCBI): domain Eukaryota; kingdom Metazoa; phylum Arthropoda; class Insecta; order Diptera; family Glossinidae; genus Glossina; species Glossina pallidipes. The sequence goes on from KK500053.1 coordinate 271,002, forward strand.
GCAAAAACAGGCCTTCACAGGAAGTGTAGGCGACTTGTAACACGTCGAACGTAGTGTAAATGCTCGCACAATAAATTTTACGGAAAAATCAAGGTAAATCGAACAAGATTTATTTTTATTAGACAAAACATTAATATATATAATTTGAAAAATTGTCATTAAAAATTTAAAAACTTGCAAAAATAATAAAATTCATAAACAGAAAAATTAAAAAACTATTTTTTGTATTAATCATGTAGGAATTCACCACATAGTAGAAGGAGAAAGACGTTCAAAAGCAATACAGTAGTTTTTCATCCGTTGAATACTTGCAAGTACCAATGATGCAAGTATTTCATCGCTTTTGCCCACAACATTTTTACCATAATCGAAAATTACTTCCAACTCCTTACCACTGTGGAAAAATGTTTTTCCTATAGTCACTCTAATGTGGCTTTACATAAACGCGTTTAAGGCGTTTAAGCTTATAGTGTCTAAGAAATTCCATACCCTCTATGAAAGTAACTGTGGGAGAATATTTATTTTTCATCTTTTAGTTTATTCACAGAAAAGCTTACTCTCAAAAGTTCTTTTTTTATTATATAATTTACAATTTACTTTTTAATATGTTACGTATACCGAATAGGTTATTAAGGAAAAGTTAAATCGGTGCGTCGTGGCCGCCGATATAATTCTTTCGTTTCATTTGCTAACTTTTTATTTGTGATATCCGTACCTAAAAGTTAGTTAAGCAAAGGATAATCACCTATTTCTGACGTTCGCCATTCTGAATACAAAAAAAATTGCCCCTATTTGCTTACATTGTCATCCCAACTAGAGATGGTGGGGTTTTTGTTGACGCGATAGAACGTTAAATTAATGGATTTAAAAAAAAAGTAAGTAAGTAAACAACGTGGTTGCAGTCAAACAAGAAAAATTGGAGAGATTTGGTAATCCAAAAATGTAATCTGTAGCGTGTAAAGAGGTACTCTAACGACCCTATCGAATGGAGTTTCCCATAATAATGTATTCAGCATAAATGCCCAATTAATTTGGAAGTGATTAAAAGCTGTAAGCACGGATTAACAAAACTGATTTTATATCAAAAAATTCTTAATATTTATTTAATTCTATCTACCGGAAAGATGAGAAAATCAACTAAAATTAAACTTCTGCATGTAATATTGACTATTGACTATTCAGATCAACTGAGTATATAAATTTGGAGAGTCTATAGATGCGTTACGACATGACTGTAAAATTTTACAGAGAGAGAGATCGACGGACAAAGAAAATAAAAGAGGTTCATTGGAATAGAAAAGAATGTACGAAAAGCGGAAAGGGGAGTGCTATTTTCTCTCAGCATTTTCGATAAATCCTAAGACAGTTTCTTTTCTGCTTTGGATCCAGGGTATATTCGAGCCTTGCAACCGGTCACTAGTCAGGAGAGAAAAGAATTTGTTCCCGCGTAATAGTTTTTCTCAGTTCGTATTAATATTACTATCCCGAAGAAGTAGTCACAATAAAACATTGCAATATCACTTTTGTTGCACAAACCGCCAACAAAAAAACACTATCACTTGTGACGTCTCTGCGATCCTGTTCAAAATAGGGCTGTCATAGGTGCCTCGAATCTGTTCATCTGGTTTACGTTTATGAAATTCAAAACGTGACGGATGGTCATTCATTGCACAGACTATTTTTGAATTGATCTTATTTGTCCGTAGTGACTTCCCGAAGAAATCGTTTGTATACTTATTATATTAGCAGTAAACTGTAATTTTAATCAAATACTAGAGAGAAAGTTGGTGTGAAGGTTCAATTATAAGGATCTCCATTTGGTGCGGGTAGTAAGCTGTTTAACATCAGAAGCGCATTTTTTGCATCATTGAAGAAATTATTGATTCTGTATAATTAGAATGCTGGTAGATAATTTAAGCTGTAACTTTGGTATTCTTCTTCTTATTCTTTTCATCTTAATACGAATAGTTGTTTGCTATAATAAAGAAACCCGTTTTATACAACAACTCTATTGAATGCCTATTTACAAAACTGGAACGTTCAAGAATTAATCACTTATTTAACAAGCGTCTGATTAACTAAGGATGAAGAATTTATGAAACACAACGATCAGAATAAAGTATGGGGACAGAAAGAACTAGGGCTAATACAAAACGGATAGCAAACACTTTGTAACAGGTAGCAGCAAACATGCGGGACTTAGTGAGTCATGAAGATTGCGTGCGTAACATGTTTCGTAGAAATCAGTTACAATAATTTCTGTAATGGTTTTCAACATTTCTAAGCCGAAATTTCACACAAATTTCCAAAAATTTTCATAAAAAAAAAAAAAAAGGTTATTTAGCGGTCCGAATCAATTCTATTCATTAACAAGTTATGAATTTCGTCATAATTAGACAGACCATCTTTAATTGGGAACAAATTTTAAGTAATAATAACCTCCAAAAATAAAGGTCTTAGTAAAATGCTTGATTTCATAGCAAAGAAATTGCTGTCTGGACATATATTAAAGATAAAATAATGGTGATATATGTACTGAAGTGTGACATTTTAAAAAGTAGAACTATTGTTTATATTTGCTTGTGTGTTAAATATTCAAAATTGACTTTCAGAGAAAGGATAATGTACATCATTCAGTGGACTCACAGTGGAGTTATTCCTTTTCAATAATAAAACGCGATTTCATTAAATGTATCCAGGAATTACGGTGCGTGAAAAGTGAATTGAAAACTCGGAAATTGTGTATTCTGTGCATTGTTTTTACAATGAATTTACGCCAAAGTAAAATGAAACTTATTCACTGGTAAAATGTGTCACTAGATAGTAATTATAGAAAATGAGCGCAGACATAGATAAATAACAAACATAGCTGAAATAATTATGCGCTAATTTACAATTAAATTAACAAAATTACAATTAAGTGCAACGCGCTCATATGCATTCGTCGATGTACAATAAAAGTCAAAATTTCGAGAAACTTTTGTTTGTTTTACATATACATTAGTTTCTGTGTTGGATTCGCTGGCTGTTACAAAAACTTGAGATTTGTTTGAAGGAGACTCGGTTGGTGCTATATGATAACATAAACAATTATTATAATGTTTGTTGTGTTGTTTTTTTTCGCTTTCCACCACTGGTTAATAATATAAGTTTTTCCTTTATTACTCTTATTATACTGAATTTGCCACAATAGTATTATCACGCTTTTATTTTATCAATTGTTTCATTACAAACTGGATTTATACGCAAAAGGTTTTTTCTTTGTAAATCACTCACGATTGTTTTACAATGAAATAATAAAGAAAAACGATTTTATATATATTTTTATTTTTCTTTTCTTTTGCTTCATTACAATCTAAAGCTGATTTGTAATCTGCTCAAAAAAAAAATATATAAATAAAAATATTCTCAACTATGTGCGCACATGTTCTTTGAATGTATTTGTTTATAGACGTACATTTACTTTTGATTATTTAATATTAATATTATAATTTCTATTACGGATTTTGAATTCAACTTGCTTATCTACCTAGCCTGTAAAGTCTTTACGTTTAATATTTCTTCTCCAATACAATTGAGAAAGCACAGACAGACATATACTTATGGAGACATGAAGAAAGACAATCGAGTGAATCGTGTTTCATTTTCACAATTATTGATCAAACAATTTTGTTAGTTACAATTTCTATATAAACAAATACATATGTATTCATATACTTACACATTCAAAATAATGTTTATTACGATTACAGACACAATTTTTATTTCATTTGTTTATTTATTTTTTGTTTGTATATACAGCTTGGTTGGCAAGATAATGTAAAAATATGTTTTTTAGAAAAAATTTTCTTAATAGCCAATCCTTGATTTTACGTGCACTTTCAAAAAAGGAGTTTGTACGACAAAAAGATTTATATAGAATTTGTTTTTAAATATCACTAACTTTATTAAAGTTTGAAAGAACTATTAAGGATCATGTCAAATTCTCCGTATAATTTTTGTAGCCCACTACGAGAGAGTGTTGTACGAACGCACTAAGTCCACGAGTTATGTTCAAGCGTAATCTTCACAATGCCGCTAAATAAAATTTTGTACGAAAGAATCCACTTCTTTCCCTAACGTTTTTACTTTGAAATCTATGCAAGAAGATGAAAAAAATAATAGAGGTAAAGTCTTCTGATTTTTAAGTCAAGTTGCTGGTGTTTAGTCTCTTTATAGTTTTTCCCTGTTAATCTTTGGTCAATATGTAAGATGAAATATTTTACATAGTTGTTGATAGGGATATTATTGAATTTGTCTATTAATTTATTTTACATTTTCTCGTGTAAATAAATAAAATAACAAAAGAGCAAATCTCAGTACGGTACAGTTTAGTCTGGTTGTAGTTATGGTGAATGCTCAGTCGATAAAGAAATAAGACTTACCGACTGGGCATACATTCACTGCAACCATCTTCACACCTCTTTTTCTTTCACCACATGTTTTTGTGTTACACGGGTAGGCGGCATCATCCCCTGAATTATTGGTAATTTAAAAAAAGAAACGCGATGTTTTGTTGAGATAAATTTGTAGTTCGGAGGAAATATCTATGGAATTCATAGATGAAAACGGGATTTATGCGTTATTAGCGTATGTCGCTGTTCAAATATTGTCAGCGATCGAAGCATCTAGTGTGAAAGGTCATTTCAAGTCCAATATATATATTGGATCTGCAACTTTAGAATAGAAGTGTTTGTTTTGCTAATAGGAATTAATTAGCAAATAGATGGGAGTAAGAAGTCATTTTTTAAGTTTGAAAAGTAGCCCATCGAAGCCTTTTTTCACATATAGGAATTTAGTTTCAATGACTTCTCTGACGGACGATACAACATGATGACATTGTTCAATAAAACCGTATTTGTTCCTAACAACGAATTTATGATGAGGATGTTTGTGCGAAAACTGCTCGAGAGTTTTCTCGTGACCGGTGGGCGTCGTAGATATATTTCGTCAAATATTTTAGAAAAAGTAATCAGTAAACTAATTGATCTATAGGAGATTATAGCATTTTCATAATTACTTCGGAGCGTTTTCGTTGGGTTAGGAACATCTTAATATATTGTTATTGATTAATGTTTAAAAGATGAAAGACTTACATGGTAAAGACCTAATAGCTATTCTTACAGTTATGCAATCATAACCAGGGGATTTCTTAACTTTTAGTTTGCTCGTGCAGTGGACGTGGGAATTTCAATATTTTTCTGTATTCAAAGATCCTTAGAGATTACTAGGGTGAAAGTTTCTTTTAGATAAAAAAATTTTCGGCTTTCTCCATACCATTTCTGTTTCTTACAGGAATAATTCGCCTCTAAGGTAGCTCTCCTTAGGTAACGTTCATCAAACATGCCCCAATTGATGCTAATTAAGAATTTGTTCAATTCCTATCTTTGCTAAACGTAAACGCACATCTTTTGTAGGTCTATTCAAATTCCATTTCTCTAGAAGATTCGTAGTGTTTTGTCTTCTTAATCTTCTGTTGTTTCTGATCATTTGTTTTACTTCAATATCTAGGCTCATTAAAATTTCTATGAGCACATATAAAAGGAACTTGGTGAATAAGGTTACCAAAATCTTCTACCGCATCACCGATTTCAAAAGAACTTTGCAAACTAAAACTAAGTTGTAAATTGTTATGGATCCTGTCTCTAAAGGTTGCAATATCAGTTCTACGATTGATGACATTATATTTAACGAAGAGATTGTGAAGAATAATGTTGGAGAGTGACCAGAACTAAGATCATCATTGCTGCAAATATATAAAGATTAGACGACGAAGTCCAGCGAGTCAGGAAATTTTCCTTAGATCAGGCGGCCAGTATATGGGTTCTCTAGTGGACAAAACGGCGTAGTGGTTATTAGCAATGTATTTATCGAGCTCACTTTCATTTGCATTTTGCACCGCCATTGATGTTTATCATTAAATTCACACCCAACAATAAATTTTGCACCTAATAGCCTGAAGAAATCATACTCATTACAATTTATTGAAAACTGGGGAAGAAAACAAACTACCCAAATTGAAACGTTATAACCGTTGAAGTTCGCTTTAACAAAAGAAGCTTTTAAGAATTATGTTCTGCGAAATAAAATCACGGACATGAGTTCTATCACCAGAGTGATTGGCAGGTATTAGATTATATCCATTGATTTTGAAGTGAGAACGAGTTGTGAAAAGAAGATCTGTTATAAGAAGAATGTCGATAAAATTTCGATGAAAGAAAATTTCTATTTCGTAGGTGTGATGAGAAAGCCCATTAACATTCCATCTAGCGACTCGAAGATTTGTTTGCATGGTTATAGACTAAGAGTACGATCAAGGTGCTTTTATATCAAATCCTAAATTTTTGAATAAGGCTTACGATTTATAAATTTAGTAGCGTATTGGTAGTTTGAAGGATTATTACTACCATTATTCCCACCAATATTACGCGTAATCGAAGCAAAAGGTATTCTTGTCGATTGGAGTAAAAACTATTACTATTTTTAGGAAGATGCAGGTATATGGAACAATCTATATAATTGGTCGAATGATTTTGCAAACAATTAACACATTTTAGGGGCGTAACGTTACTTTTAGAGCAGGATGTAGGTAAGCGATCCACATTTGACTTGCTGTCACTAAAAGCGATAAGTTTTTATGTATCCGGAATCTTCACACCGACAACATATCTTTGGTTTCAAAGAAGCTTTCTACCCTTTCCTGTTTTATTTGGTAGGTATTAACCTAAACTTTTTTGTCCCACAAATAGTTTACTAACTTCCTGTACGAATCAATAGATTTCATCAATACCTTAATTTGACCATCTTTCATAATGATACAATTTAATGGACTATAATAATTATTAACAAAATAATAAGCAGTGACAATTGAAAAACTCGGCCCGTTTTATATCACATATGGAAAGAGTTAAAATTTGTAGCGACTTTGGGAATATTGCTACTTTATGATCATCATTATTATTGCTATCGTTAACAGAGCAGTTTTTCTTAGAGAATAGGGATAGAATAGGAATTCGATTTGCCAAATAGGTCTTGTCACAAATCGTCTATTAGTATCAATGTTATGAGAAGCAAGTTACTGACTTTTGATCTGGCGAATTACCGACGACAACTTTCAATCCATTGCATTATTATCTTGACTGGAAACTTCTAAAGTAAACTGATGTAGTTCTGAAAACTTATTCATATTTTATTGTTATTTTTATTAATCAAAACTGCTTTGTTACAACTGTTTACGCAATGCTGTAATATCCGGGACAATAAAAATGTTTCGGCTCCTCATTTTTATTTTAATAATTTTCAATGTCAAAATAAAAAAAGTTTAATTTGGCAAAATAGTATCCAATCGCGACGTTTTTGAGAAGTTTTTTAACTGGGCACTAATTAAGCGCGGTTTTAGCCAGACTTCATTTTTGGGTTTCGAATTTTTTTGCTATATGGGAGCGCAATAGATGCGAGAAACGCTTTCTCATATTTGTCAAATCAGGCCAAAGCTAACCTAAGTACCTCATGGTTGTTGAGAGTTACTATTGGTTGTTTAGATTTTCATTTATAAGAGAAAACAGTTGTAAGTTGAAAAAAAAATAAACTTCAAAAATATTGCTTCTTATGAACAGCTGAACTGAAGCAACAAATTTTAAATTTGTGCGAGCTAAATATATTAGTTCTATTTTTTTTCTTGCTTGTTGCTCCAATTGTCCAATTAAGACTTCTACTTCGCTAAGGCTTGCAATCAATTTTGCATACTGTCGCCATCACTGATAAACTGCAAAGAATCAGTAAATAATAAGAACGCATTCCTCTACTGGATGTGTTCGTTTTTACCTCCACATAAATATCCATAAATATCCCCGACCATAAATATCCCAAACCTTAAATATCCCAGGCCATAAATATCCTCAACTCAAATGTCATTCATTTAACAGATCTCGTTTCAATTCTTTTCAATTTGATTTATTTAATTTGATATAATTATAAATATCCTTTTATTACAATGAAATATTTATGTAGAGTCCAATGCACAAGTATGGTATAGCAGGTTACGATCGTAAGCTAAGATTTACGGCACAGCTTTCGTACCTGTTAGTACAATAATATATGATTTACTGTTTGACTTTATTATTTTTATATTTTCTTTCGTCAATGTTCACTGTGTTCTATGAATAAAATAACATCGAAAAATTAAATATGTCGTCGAAAGCAAGTATAAAATGTTCGAGTTTTTTTTTGTTCGAATTATATTTTTTTATATTTAAAATTGTTGGAGAGTTACAATACGGACAACTAAACAAACCCGAAACAAAGTAAGTAAAATATTGTTAAATATTATTAGTAAATAATCAAGTTATCTTGATCGTTGATGATAAAGTTGTATCCTGTGTTAAATTTTTTTTATTTGGCAGTAGAAGGGCACCGTCATCGGCGGAAAAGAAAACTTCTCAGATGTGACACGCTGTTGTATAATAAACAATGATTGAAATACTCCTAATATTTATTGAAGCGATTAGATGCGTAGGCGAAACCCATGCTTCATTAACAGAAAAGGCAAGTATAACCTGAACGGAATAGCTCTAAGTTAATATATGTATTCTATTATATTATTGCATGTATTTAAATATTGTATAAGGTTTGCGACTATGATATGAAAATTATGCTAGTAAGCTCTAGATATCCGGGATCAGGTTGTGATTCGCCTGTGTGGATGCATTCCAATGAGAAGTCTTAGCTGGAAGATCACAGGACTGGGAACCAAAGTAGTGTTTGGCTCCTTGGTAAACCGTGAAGTAATGTAAATGGTACGTAGTTTTACTATTCAAATACTTGCAGGTGGTATTCGATACCCTTTAGAGCCGTTGTTAAACTGATATTCCTTGCAAGGCAAAGCGTATTGTTGAGAGATGCAGCGATGTGTCTAGAGGCCAGCAACAGAGGAAAGCTGTAGACTGAGTGTGTTCATTTTTCAATGACGATGGTGTATTTTAATGGAACAGCGGAAGAGCAGATACGATACAACGAAGATTGCAATGTTTGCAAGTGTTTGTGAAGCTCTTTATAACATTTGTGTGCACTATAAAGCTCAAAATTTGGAAATTCGTTTAACTTTTGCAACTTCCGCAACCTATTTTGACGAAAATGTCGGGTTTTTGCTACTGGTCCTACCAATTAAAGCGAATAAGTAGATGACTAGGAACCCACCTATCTTCTGCACTTTCAAATCGAACTTATATAACACAAAATTTCATTTGCAATTCATTTGAAAACATTTTACATTCTTCATAGATGAATTCGTATGTTAATGAATAAATATATGAAATAGAAGCAAACTCGAAGTTCACATTCGCAATTCAAAGTTTGTCCATAGCATTATATATAAGATATATAGGATCATGAGGGTTGTTTATAAACACCCAAACAGCAAATTTTTCCCTTTTTTTCCCAATATTTTTACGAAATAAATTTCGAATGACGAAAGCCATACAAAAGCAAAATAATCAGTGCCCTAATTTACGTGTACGAATTTGAGAGGAGAATGTATAGAAATCAACAGGCGGTGTACGAATTTGAGAGGAGACAAATAGAAATCAATGGGCGGTATACGAATTCGAATGAAAAACACCTGCGTTTAAATCACTACTTTTTAATATTTCACAGAAAATGAAATAGATTTTCATTTTGTTTGCCAATTACAGACGCAAAAAAATTCGATAAGATTAATAAGGAAAAAGGCCGTTGTATTACAGAAATCACCTTCCCTGAAATGAAGAAGGACAAGCAACCTACACCAAGAAAATAAACGTTTGATTTTCTCAAATTTATATATATATTTATTTATATATAGTGAAATAGGACGAGAGTAAATGAATTAATATAAACATAGCATCAGCAAACGCACACACAAAAACACAAAGTCATGCGATAACTTAACCAACTTTGTGACAAGCAGGGCAATCATGTATCACGTATGTGAAAGTTAATGTACTTTCGCAAGCCAGCCGCTAGTCGATAAGAGTTTTTGTTGCGATCACGTAAGACTTTCGTGCCATTTGCGTTACTAGCATTCATGTGTAAATGAAAAAGAAGAAAATAGAAGCAAATGTTTGTTTACATTTATTTGTGGCTGTCAAAATACAAAAAATAACAGCTGGGACTTCTCATTGATGAATTAACATATGCGCAGACCATTAATGAAGCAGTTACTCGTTTTAAGCCAAACGCGTGCGTTAAACACGAGCCATTAAAGAGATTCGCAAATTTGCTCAGAATTAAGTGTGCAATTCTTGATTTCAAAATCGACAACCGCTTTTCGTGGAAAGGCATGAAGCACATTACTTTTTAGTGGATTTTTTCAATTGACGAAACTGATAATTGCGTTACTTCTTAAAACAATAGATGTACGCCTGTAGGCGTACGTTCAACTCGATGCCACAATGTTAATAAAGATTCTGCCAACAAATTATACACATTGATTACTTATGTTTCGGTGGCCACATATAAAAATTGTCAAACTGAAAATGCTGAATCTAATGATCATTACGATTGAAGTGAGTATTTAATCTAATGGACGGAAAAGGCTTTAAATTCAAGATTGACAATGTTTTGTGCCATCTTCCTACGTCATCACCAGTTTTTTATACTCCAATTCAATAAGTAGAATTGTTTGGCTTGGATCGTTTTTAGTTTAACTAATTATGGGGAATATAATTAGTGAACATACATAATCAATGTACAGTAAAACATAACCAATTTATTGGTCTCATTGTTACTATTTAATAAAGGCAAATAATATTATATGAGCTCTTAATCATGCACTATGAGGCTGGGAATTAAAAATATTTCCCTAAGATGAAGTTTTAAAGTACTCCAGAAGCAAATGGATAATGAAAGACGCTTCCAAGAGACCGTCCAATAATTATTAACTACATTATTAAAGATCCCAAGTGATTTCGGAGATGATAACGACGAACCTAGCTAAATCCTTTATGTTTCTAGTCTAGAAAGGGGTTCGATCCCAAGTCAGCCGAAAAACGGAAACGTACATTAATCTTCACATACGTGATTATGCAAGATTGCGCTTTTACCGCTCTTTTGCTCTAAAATAATATACTTGGTCTCAATGTTTTCTTGACATTTCCATAAAAAATTATTAAATTATATTGATACATTGGTCAACTTTTGTATTACTGTAAAGTGCGATTGTTTTTTTAATCGTTTTAAACGCTGCCCATATTCTTTCTTATTTGTGATGGAAAAAATCGTTTCTAGCGACAAAGGATTTTTTTTAAATCTAATAATTTATAGCACCACTTCTTAAACTACTTTCATTAAGCGTTCAACGTAACACAAAGTTTACTTACAATTTATTCATCCTTTTCGTCCACGTTGTTTTTTATTGTTTCATTTTTAGATACTCGACATTCGATTGCGAAGGATAAATTTAATAATTACAATTTGTAAGAGATGATTGAATAACAGCAATGAAATATATATCGGCTAAAATGCCCTTTAGAATGCCGTGAATCACTCCAAGACGCTGCAGTCGAAGAGCTAATTAATTAATTATTTTGCCAAATATTGCCGCCAACTCCGAAACAAGCTATTATCTGGTCTCCCCATTGGAAACACGTTATGAAAAAGGAATGAAAAGCTGAAACCTCACTAAACTGCCCCTTTCTCTATGTCTCTCTCCCGGAACATTAAACGGTTACAAACAGAAACCCAGATCGGAATGGAAAGCACAGTCTATGTTAATTTAAAATTTAGTACAAATAATTTAGGCAAATACTCTTTAAAATTAAAGTTAAATTTTTAAAAGTTTTTGGTAAGCGGTTAATTTGTGAGAAGAGGGTAAAAATACACTGAATATCAATGATTGACTTTGCTAAAAATCGTACTGACGCAATTGCACTTAGACCAAAGGGAGATGATAATAGCACCGATATTCGTTACATTGCATTCGAAAACATTAGATTCATCTCGAAACGCTTTAGTAATTTTTTCAAATTTAAAACTTAATACTACGTCATGGACATAAGAAATTATTATAAACAAAACGCATAAGGGATTTTTAACAATTAATTCCACAAAAAAGTATGGAACTTTTTTAGTCGAAAAATGAAATTTTCAATCAACTACTCGTCAAACGTACAAAAATCAATATTTTTAAAAAGTCTTATGTGATACGTTAGCTGTACGACGACTGTAAATGATTTTTTTTTTTGAATTTCAATTTAGATCAATTGCACTGTATGCCGCGCAGGAACTTAGATTAAAAATGTCTTGCGGCAATGGCTCACGTGTTGCCGTTTTTTAAATTTCGTCAAAGATATTTTTTTTGTTTAATACATGGCTGATAATATCTTGAATATTATCGTTCTAGTATATATCCTTTCATCGCAAAGAAATGATCAAAAATACGCTTTTTTAGTCTACTAGTTTTACACAATTGGTAATATTTGCGTGTTCTAAATAAATGGAACTTTCACAGCTGGAGAGTATATTATTCATTCCACGTCATAAACTTCGGGTATTTATAGCTCATAGAGAATCTCCGAAAAGCTATTATTAATTATTAGTTACAATGTTGTTAAAAATACGTTGCTTGACCATATTGTTTAATAGTTGGAAAGAAGGAAATAATAGCATCGTTATGCACCTGCTCAATATGGCAGGTGCCCAAGATAGTTTTTATATATATCTTTAAATAATTTAGAGTGCTCCTTAATCTTGATAAACTTACCTAAGTCTGTTAAAATGTGATCGTTAAAAAAGTCCATGGCCAAAAATCAAAACATTTCAGCATATATTTGTTATTTATAACATCTTTACATATCGATTTCAATGTTTGCAACGACAAGCTGAAAGATAAATAATTGTAACATTATGTCATGAACACACACAAAAAGTAAAACACATCTGACATGATCTATAATTTAAAGGCATATAATGGTTTAATTAAGTTAATAGTAAAGAAAAGTAAAAAAAAAGGAAAAACATTGAAGAAAAATCCAACTGAAATCTTAAAAAACTATTTCACACTCTTTTTTATTAAATCAAGAAGTTAAAGAAACGTTAATTCAATTAAGAATTCATTTGAACACGCACACAATCGCAGACTCATGAGCACAAGCAAGTATGTAAGCGTCTGAATGCATACGCTTGTCATATTATCACATAACGAAGAATAAAATACTTTGAATCCTAAGCCATTACATTTTACGAACACATAAACACGCACACAATCGCACGCTCAATCTTATTGCCTTGCGATATTTAAGCGATAAATGAAATAATTCAATTTATGTGGACTTATATAAGCGCAGATGAGACACATGTGGATTCTTATAAATCTTATACATATTCTATGACGTTGATTTCTTCCCCATTCTTTATTCCATTGAACTTTATCAACAAAGAAAGAAGAAAAAGACTTTTTTATCTAACTAAGCAAAATTAAATTTTACTCACATACTATATTCTGAGATAAAATTAGTTTATCAATAATATTTGCTCTAGAATTTACGCAAATACATGCTCGCAGACACACTCTTTCCATTTTCAAACAACAGGTGATGAAAGCAATGGAACGTGTGCTTGGATTTTATATAATTAGCAAATTTATTTATTATATATTTAATATATAATTTTTATAGTGTGTTTTTTAAAGCAAAAAGGGAACCCCTTGAGTTTGAATTTTGTTGGATATTGCTTTCGTATAGTTTAAGTAGAATTAAATAAGTTTGTAACTAATGTGTGAGCTTTTTTTTGGGATTAGTCATTAACTAATTGTTTTCCTATCCTAAACAACGCACAAACGTTACAGCTGTATTCTGACCAACATCACATAGACGACACGTGTCACAAAATAGTACCGAGCAGAATTCACTTTAATTTTGTAACTTTTGGTTGTTTGTTTTTGCTTTTTGAATTCTAATTACAAGTTTGGAGACTTAAAAACAAATCAAAAATTTGCGATTGCCTCTTGAAGCGGTCACGGGGAATTTTTCTTATGTAATTTTGCGGAGAATACACCCGAGGAAAGTATATGAAAAACTAGATAGAAGTATTAATCAGTTTCATTAGATGAAAAGTTATCAAACGTTTAAGGGATAAGAGCAATCCCTTCGAATTCCTGCAGATTCAATCCTGAAGCAATATTTTACCTTTCTCAAGGCCTTGTATATGTTTGTAAAATGCCAGTTGTAGTTCGTTTAAAAATTAAAAATGCCAGTTGCAGTTGTGGGATATCATAAAAGGATTGGAACCATATTGATTGGAAGTGGAGAATGGTTGCAACCACTGCGCTAAGTAGTACAGGTGGAAAAGGTCACAAAATTCGCCTTAAAATTTCCTTTTTTTTATTTATGAATTTGAATATAATATTTTCAAATATGATATCTGTAGGTCATGGTTTATATTGGAAATGTGTGTGTAATAATCAATTAATTCCACTGAATCAACCAATTTGAAGAGCGGTAAAATATGCTTACAGGTTAATTTCGTTTTTAAAATTTGCCAAATTCATTGCAATTCGCTCTCTTTTTTAACACCGTAACTGAACAAATCTCTTTCGTCACAAAATTCTTATTGAAAATTGAAATTGACAAACACAGTCTCGTGAAGCGGAATACGGTTGATTGTTTCACTTCTCAATACTAGATGCCATCTTTTTAAGATTTCAGTATACAAATTACTGCATACGCGAAAAAGCTTCTGGGAACGTTCAATTCTAAGCGAAGAAGAAGAAATAAGGAAACGTGCAGTTCTAAATGCCCTTAATCCAAAATAAATGAACAAAAAATTTAGTTCCGTTTTAACTGTAGCGTCACGCCGTAAGTTAGAAAACTTTTATTACATATTGAGAAAAGCTGTAAATGCGTGGTTGCTAAGGGGAGAAAGCTATTAAGGAAGATACCTTAAATTTACATTTTACAGTTTCCAGTTTCATCTTATTGATATAGTGTAGATGTTAGTGGTCAACGACATCCTCTTTGATGGTCAATTTCTATTAACGACACACAGTAGTCATTCTTAATCTTTTTTAACTATCAGCAAGAAACAAACGAAAGGATACGGAAATCAATGATCAGCGGGCATCGGGGAGCAAAACGTAATATTTATGGTCCCGTTCTGGGATATTTGGAATACTTGGAGATTGCACAAGAAACTATACGTAGCCTGAAGAGATTTCGAATTTGCCACTATATGGTATTGATATCATTGATTCAGGAGTCAGGAATGTATAGACTAAGTGCCTGTTCATTTTTTTTTGACTTCGAATATTTTGCTGGTCAACAACTCATGTATCTGTATAAAAAATATATGTATATACTCTAGACAATTGAGCTATGCTCGTTAGCACACCTTCATATTTCGGTGGTGATAAAAAATTACAGTTAAGCAGTGACAATCATTAGATTCGACTTAACTTCAACATTTTATGTGTTGTTTTTAAGCTTTTAAACGTGCATCTATCTAAGCCCTCTCTTTCTGCGATTCGCTAAATGGATATATTTTCCGATGTATTCCAAAATTTCGCAAAAGCTCTGCAAAGCAAAGAATGATACTCTTCTAATTGGAATATTTTAGTTTACTTTAGTCGTTACCGATTTTATTCATTGATTTTACTGACAGAAAGTGAAAGAAAGCAAGAAAATCGTAAAGACAGAGAAGGAAAAAGAGTTAGAGTTAGAGTTGGAGAGAGAGAAAGAGAGAGAGAGAGAGAGAGAGAGAGAGAGAGGGAGAGAGAGAACTTATTCATTATAGAGAGGAATAATGTTTGTTTTAAAAGTATTTTCTCTTCAGCTACGATTTGTGAGAAAAAACACACAAAGTGTACGATTAAAGTGAGATATAACTAAATCTGCCAGCGTATCCGTGTGCTTGTGGAAATAACTAAAACTAGTCATCACGCGCAAAGAGATAAAGAGAGGAGGAAGATGGCGAATGCGTAAACATAGACAATGTAAGAAGACAACATTGA
Organism: Glossina pallidipes; assembly: GCA_000688715.1. NCBI lineage: Eukaryota > Metazoa > Arthropoda > Insecta > Diptera > Glossinidae > Glossina > Glossina pallidipes. Next base: position 287,020 of record KK500053.1, read on the forward strand.
TGATCCGCACGACGTTTGTTATTTCTTTCTTTGCGTATAAAATGCATATATATACAGACAACCGCAGACAAAAGATGGTCGATATTTATGCATATCTAAGATTGATGTCTTTTTTTACCGATTACATGTAATAATAATAATAATAATAATAATAATAATAATAATAATAATAATAATAATAATAATAATAATAATAACAACAATACTAATAATGATAATAATGATAACAAGATGCAAGCAAGAAGAAAAAACGAAGTGAAATAAAATTGACTTTTATTTTCTTTGGATTTTTGCATATATTCGCTTGATGGATAATTGATCGTGTGTAATTTATGAGATTTGTTTGTTTTGGGTATTTTTACCAAGCGAAATGTGACACTTGAGAAAATAGCAATTAAACAGCCAATTGAAATGAGGGCTATGTAAGGGGCGTTGTGATTGTGGCTGAAACTAGTGACAAAAATTACACATACATCTGTAGGCGCATTCAGCCAAACACACCAAAACAACTCTCTAGACCTGTTATACTGGTTAATATATTTCTTTTTCGCAAATATTGCTTTTGCTTTACTAACTTTAAAAAAAACATATCAAAATTTCTACAAAATAAAAAAGAACAAATTTTTATACCATATTTATATAATTATTCTTGTAAACAGCATTTACTTTTTACAACCAACATAGATGTTGCCTTTATTTTTCCGGTGTTTTATAATGACGTATACATTATTTTTTCTTTAATTTTCTTTTCGATACTACACAGAAATATTTTAATTATATGTACGCGTATAAATTTTTCAGTTTTCCTATTATTCTTGTTGCTGTACTTGTTGTTGTTATTTTCATATATATTTATAACTACGTTTTAATTTGTTGTTATCACAAAAAGCGACAACAACAAACAGTACTTTTTTGTAATCATACTTTTTCATATTTTTATTATTATTTCTATATAAAAATGCAATACAGTGACAGCTACAAAAAAAGTGCAATTTAAAGATAAATAAATATTTTTCTTGCGCTTTTACACAATTTTACAATTCTTTCGTTAGCATATTAAGCTAAATAATTGAATTAGAAAAACGGTTCACATTTCTTTAGAAAATCTTCTGTTTAGCTTCAGAATTAGTTTGTATTTGAAATTACAGCTTAGATATTTCACAACAAACTAGTTACACTCTGCACACTTTTACAAACATAAGCTGTTATTGAATTTACTCTAAAAGTAACATTTACTCGGCTTAAGACACTTGTTTGGTTATACACATGTTTATTTGTTTATGTATATCTTCATATATATATATATATATATATATATAAATCTGTTTTGGTAAACACGAAACCTATCGAATTCCACTCGTATTACGTTTGAATTATGTATGTACGTATGTGCACTTATAAATACATCAATATTTGTAGGTTGCGTAAATATGTATACAGAGTAGTTGTTCCGCCCGTTTGTTCAACTTTTCTAAAGATTCTTTCAACCAAAAAAGCATCTACACACGTTTATTGCTGTCGCTCGAGTGGATCAAATTGATCAAGCGCAAACCTCAACTAAGCCTTCAATAAAATTAATTTTTCAAACTTGAGTGTTTGCGTGTGTGCTTGAATATCTATTTAAGTCGCTCTCTTTCAGTAATTACTCTCTCGGTATTTGTGCTGCTTAAGTTTTTTATATTTCGCATATAAGCCTCTCTTGCTATTTGATTAAATGGTGATGGTGATTGGAAGTGTGCTATGTTTGTCATTGAACTTGAAACATAATAAAATAGGTATTATGGACATGCACTTTATTAGCATGCAATTTTGAGTTGATTCGATAATGTTCTTCTTGGAAAGAAATTAACCTTGCAGAAAATGAGTTAACAATATTGAAAGTGGATGTCCCTCAAGGTTAAAAATTGAAACCATCTTAAAAAAATTTTTTTGCTTTCGAATATTACGGGAGGGAGATAGTCCCAATCAAATAAGTTATTGAAGCGTCCACAATTAGCATAAATCAACGACGCTGCATATTCACGATTTTATGCCCAGTTTTTTTTATTTTGGCACAATCATTTTACAACGATGCGATTATTTCGTTCCAAGAAAATTTTTAAAATTGATCAATTACAGTTTTTTGAAATTTGCTTATACAAAATTTACAGTTCGTCTGTTTTCTTTTTATTCATGTACTTACTTGCCTGTGAAAATGCGGTTGTGTATTACACGTACTTTAACTTTTTTTATCAATACACACTCTCTCGTAATCTTTTTCAATTTCATTTATATCTTTTCTCTTAAAATCAGCGATCGCAAACGCATGGGATAGTGACTAATAAAGACACATTACTAGAAGTTTAAATAAACAGTCGAAAAGTTATACACGGCACGGCTCCATGTTAACTCCTTTGTGTACTATCTAGTTGCCACATCAACTTCAAAGCATATATCCGAAGTGCCAGCACCTTCCGAGTAAATGTGCAAATTTCAAAATTCATATGTCCCGCCCTATGTAATAAATGTGAGCGAACTCCCAGTCTGATTTAGTTACTCTTACAACTTGATGCGGGAAAATTTGAGATCCGGACGCAAAGACTGAACTACGGGGTCTAGGCGTTTCGACTCACAATTTACTGATTTTTCCAATTTAATTCGACGGTAGCAATAAAATGTTCGTTATATTTAACAAATTCGTTCTTGTGGACATGTTTTAAGCTTGTGATCAGTATTATCAATGTAATGAAGGCTGTAGTGTATACGTAATATGACGACAGAATCGTCTGACGTTCGTCACATGTGATACACGCTCTACGTGAAGAATTTCTTATGATTTTAACCATATAAATTAGCGGTGTTTCATTTCTTAAACCAAAATTATAGGAAATAAATGAAAGTAAAAAAAAAAGTGAAATTTGGTCGAATGCTCTTTACAATTGACAAGGTTTTCGCAATTGCGTTAATAAGTAAACTTTTTAGATAACTCTGAGGAATGTTCGTGCAAATCTCTGGATCGCTTTCTGTTGTAGATAAAAAGTTTGCCCTTAAATTTTTCAAATCCATGTATCCTTGCGAACATTATCCGTAAGGATACGCCAGAATAGGTCTGTCGCACACCTATTTTTGAACTTATCATGGGAAAGGTATGACGAACTTAAATATTTATATCAAGTTGAGGGCGTTAGGCATTACAAATAGCAGAGAGATAGACAAATGACGCAAATAAGCAATGTTTCACAATGACCAGAAATAGCCAACCTCCCATGTATTGCAATTGTCCAGAATTAATAGTTTCCATCCATAGTTCCATCAGTTTTCCATCAGTCGTCTCCACGTTTATTAGAAGAATATGATACTAAGAAGTGAAAACGGGTGGGAATGAGAGAGAGAGAGAGAGAGAGAGAGAGAGAGAGAGAGAGGGAGAGACAGAACTTATTTTTCTATTGAAATGAATATATAAATTCTTTGCAATAAGACCCTAGATGTGCAAGTTGTACTCATGTGTACACTGATTTTGTCATTACAAATGAACCATCAATACAAGCGTGTGAGCTCTTGTGTATGGCTTACGTATTGAGTCGTACAGATTATTACATCCACGTTCAATCAAGTTCCACTCCTTTTCCATCAAGTTCCGTCTAAGAGGAAGGAATCGTAAAAGAATAGCATTTTGTGTATATTACCATTGTAACTGCAAAGATCTGCTTCAAAAAGCATGATGGAGCGACAAAATGCTCTCCACTGTCACCATTTGGTGCATTTGCACCAAAGATGTTTTTTTGGGATTTTATAAGACAATTGAAAAGAAACATACCTGGAGTGGAAGAATTGAGGTAACTTAGACAGAAAATCTTCGTCATTACTGCTAGGAATTAGATATTTAATATAAAGGGAAATGCGATTTCTTGTCCGTTTTAAAAAAAATAATTCATGAAATTATTTAGCAGAACCAATAAATGGGTTTAAAATTTATTCACTTAAGAGTTGACATCACATCTATTTACTAAGCAATCTCTCTTGGTATGTTGCACATGTTTGCTTGCCCAGTAACGAGTTGTGATTTAGACACCAATGCTTCAACGTCTCAATTGTTCGGTTGACAGTGATTATTTTTCATTACTGTTATTGGCAACAACTCTTTACTATTTCTATTTGTACTTAACTTTTTCCTTAAATTAATAAAAAGTTTATTAAAATATCAGCGACAGTGAAATGATTCTCTTCTCTTTGACCAAACGAAATCTTAGTGTTCTTTAAAAGCAAGGGCAAATTCTTACGAAACACTAAACAACGTGAGGGAATATAAATTTACGTTAAGAGCGCAGTATTACTAACACATACAAGAGGAAAAATCATAGCTGTGTATTAATACTAAATGCATGCATGCGGTTACCGGTTGGGATGTTTAAGCGTTGCAAATAGGTGCGTAATGAGCTTAGAATCACGGGACGTATGCAGATTTTGAATGGATTTGGAATTCGTACGCCTGACACAGGTTTGGTGCGGTACCACATACAACTGTGCTCTCTTTGCGAATCTGCGAAGGGAGTGTATTAGCAAGGTATATGTATAGTCAGATTAAATGCATGGCTTGTCTACAGTTAACGAATTAACTGTTTACTAGATAAGCCAGTGTAAGTGCACAGTAAAACTTAGGATCTTGCCAGATTATGGAGTTTGTATCAACGTAAATACTTGCCATGTTGTATGTAACCAGAAAATTAAAAATTACTTATTAATTACGTATTATAATCAATCCGCAATTATTTAGGGTTATTTGATATATGAAGATTGGGTTAAAAATCGTAAGTGTAGGGACTAACTGTTTAGAATAATTGCTCAATCACTTAAGATTAGTAAACTTTATGAGAGCTAGTAAGTCTCTAGATGAACTGATTTTGGGGATTGTTTATGTTTGCCTTGTAAATCGTAAGAGTTAATTATAACAACTTATACGACTCGTACATATAACAAAGATTACTTATGGCAACGCCGGAAAAAGCAATGGGCCTCTAGTCTAGTGATTAATTAGCATTAACCATTCCAGGCATAATAGCGGTAAGTTTCCATTTGAATATGTACAGTTAATTTGTAGTAACGAGAATTAAAGGTACGCATAATGACTGGTAAATGAATAAGCGGGCGCTTAGTTCACATTTAACGATAAAAGTTTAATTCCCATTTATTGTGTGCCAATACGCATTTGAGTAAATTGAAGTGAATTGGAATTAAAATTTGTGCTTAATTCTGGAAGGGTTAGTTAACTCATGAGAGCCATTTTTTGACTGAACGTGAAGGTGAGCATCTGGTTCAGAAGTCTTCGGAAATATTTGTACGGAATCACAGGTTATGGACAAGCATATGAAAAAAATGACACAGTTTTTTCGAGGAGGTTTCAGTTTCTTTTATATCGCGGGCATGAATATAAGCAGAAAGCAATCATGTGCGAATCTTCGGTCCTTGATTGGTCGAAAAACTATTATGTTGGGTTTCGGCCGCCTACACTCACTTTTGCGATTGTGGCAATTTGACCCAAAAGATAAAGTGTAAGAAACGGGGTTAAAATGTTAAACAAGGGTTTTGTACATACCCATACCACATATCAGTTACATATATGGAAATATATGAAAATGTTAAAGCAAAATTGGGAGAGTAATTTGGGAAGACAAACAATATTCCAAACATTTTAAAACCAATTTCTATTGCTATTGATTATTGATTATTTATTTGTATTAGCAGTGTTTTTGTCGCCTTCTAGGTTGAATTTGCAGCCTGCATGTACATGTGTCTGTTCTTTTGTACTTTTCTTTTGTCATTGCACAAAGTTGAAAGTGTAATGACCGATAGGGAAAATATACAAGAATAAGTGACCTTGGTATTCTATCCGCATAGTGGATATCCGCTATGTACCACATTCCTTGAATTCCTTTGCAGAGCAAAAAAAAGAAAAAACAAAAGATACAAAAAAAAGAGCCGGTCATGACAGATCAACCGCAAAAGCACTGAGATAGATCATTTTTAATTCAGTCTACGCTGAGGAGTTTTTCTTGGAAAATCATTCTCAGTGATTGTGACACTGAAGTCGCATCGTAATTTGATCGTTTAATTCCTTTTTTAACAAACAACAAAAAGGAAAATATGTTCATACATATAAAAAAACTTAAGATGGGTTAATTTTTATATATGCAACAAGTTTGATGTTAGTAAAGCAAATTAAATATCTATCCATACACAATAACTGCATATGACGCAATTAACGTAAAGCTTACAACAAATAAGAAGATTATATTCCGTCACGACCGAATCTTTTATACCCAACACCATGGTCCTAAGAAAAAGAAAGGGAACTAAATTTTAATACTCTGTAATATTGGATGGACGCGATTGACTTTTTCTATTTTTAGAATAAAAGGGAAATTTATATGGTGCATGTATTGCATTTCATGAGTAACACACAAAAAACACGCAAACAAAGCTGTTCCCAATATTTATTATATAGACGTAAGGGCGCTGTAGGTATGTTCTCTGAAAAGTTTGAGTAAATTTCAAATTCTTTTGCAGTTTGGAGCCGTTTTCTTCGTTTTTGCCAACAGGAGAATGCTTACCACTACACACAATACTAGGCAGTTGCGCAGATGGACGGATGAATGGACAGACATGCTTAGGTGCATTGCGAATTTGAAACTAGCTAAGTGCTTATGTATTTTATAGGGTTTTTGAACTTTACTGTGTGTTGTTAAAATTTTTGAAAAGAAAAATGAAATTATTACACTCTACAAATTCAAAATGACGTGATCGATTTTTTCCATATTTGTAGAGATACCACAGCATAGCCCGTGGAATATACGGTCAAACTTTTGTAGATTTATTTTGTGTAGCTTATGAGTGATGAGCAAAAGACCTTTTGAAAAACAGAGATGTTCTCAGTTTACGTAGTACTAGGCTTCTTTGACGGATTTGGCTCATTTTCAATGTGAACCTGCGTGCAAGAACTATCAATGTTTTTTCCCAACTTGGAGTCGTTATCTTCATTTGTGCTGTCGGAAGAATGATTACAACAAACATTATACAGACCAACAGATAGCCACAATCGATTTAGAATTTGATGCTGGTCAGGAGTATATACACTTCGTGAGGTCTCTGAAGTTTCCTTCTGGGCGTTTCAACGGTTTTGACAAAATGAATATATTCCTCATCCTTAGATGATGGGTGATGACAGATTTGGTAAATATGAAAACTGAAATAAAAGTAAGAACAAGTATAAGACTAATTGGTGCACATTTGTTATGTTTGCATGTTTTTCGTATTCTGTGTCCACTGTGACGACGATTTGAATTACTTTTACGCATTGTTACTTTTTTTTGTACATATTACTAGTTAAATATTGCGGGAACATAATTCTTTATTTTATAATTAAAAAAAGGACTGAAATGGAGTCGGGGAGAGTCATCATATTTCGGATAAGGCAGCTGTGGTACTTCGAATCGGTTATGTTTGAACAGAGGTATAGAGGAGAAGAAGGTTGAACTTTGCCTTTCTTATATATTCGGCCATCACGCATGGCATGTTATAAGTATATTTACCTGAAATTATTTTTGACAACTTAGGGGCCGGATATTTTTTAACCAGACAGATTAATCGGGACTTTAGGCTATATAGACAAATATCTGATTAGAGTTTTGTACTTAAATCGTAGGGTCAAAGAAATTATAAATATTCGTAGCGGACGAGTGGGATATAAAACTCACATATGTGAACTTCGTTATTGTAATACGCCAAGCTGTTGGTGATAAGTTCACTTTATTCTTCTTGATATATCGAATTAGTGGGCCTTGAAGTTTGTGTAAACTTAAGGTAAATAATATTAGAATAAAAATAAAGCTTTGAATTGCAATTCAAGAAGTTACGAGTAGTACAATTCGTCCGATGGAGATGTATTAAGCCATTAGAGGTAAGAGAAAGGCTAAGTTTCAAGATTAAGTCCACCTTCCAAAGGCCAAGACACCTGAATTAAACGGGCGAATCAACCCCGTGCTGTCTAATAAGAAATTTTCCAAAAGAAAATTTCAATCTTTAGAATATATATGTTGGTTTTAGGCAAATCTATCAGGCTTTTGAAGCAAAAGTACGATCATGATAGCCCTAGCATACTTATGAAACTTTGGCCTACAAAATGACGTACGATGACCAAATTGTAGAGGTAAAAGGGGGGGCTAGACCTTTACACAAATTTAGCATGTCGTGGAATTAACTGGTAGCGAGGCGAACTTAATGGCAGACATAACTATAGTATATAAGTTTATCTGAATATTCTTTGGTGACATATCTACAAAGATTGCACCGAAGCACGTCCAGACGTTTGATCCTGGAACTGGATTGGTCGATTTTTATAAAATTTGGAATACCTTCGATATGCTATTTGCTGCTAAGGTTTTTCTCGATTTCTTCTGCAAGATTAATCTTTTTACTAAATACCAAGACATCGTCGACATAAATGCAAATGACAGGGTTTTGTCATCCTTAACAAAATAATAAAAACACTGGTCTGTTTCATTTCTGTAGACTGCCATTACAAATACGGTGGAGTGGATTTATACCAATATTTTTTTTGTTAATTTCAACTTCATTTAGCTGCACTACTTAATAAAGTAAAGTTAAAATTAGTTCTTTTAAGTTCTACAATGGGTATTAACATATGTTGACTCCAATGTGGTTTTCTGATTCGCAAAGTGAAATTCGGATAATTTTGACCGCATTCCCATTTCCTGACTGCCATCATCACTTCTGTGGACGATGTGGAGAAAAGGCAAGTCGACAATGCTGCATTACAGAAGGACACTATTAATTATAGGAAGGCTTCCCGTGAGTAAAAGACTTTTGAAAATCTTCACAACCAGCGGAAGGATATTGGAGATTTTTAGGAAGTGATACAAAAGTATGGTAATGCCATCAGCAGACATCCATAATTCTCAGAAACACATCCGCATTTTCTTCAGAACGTTCATGCGTTTCTAACCCAGAAACTCACTGAGGTGCTCGATGATAGAGGAATAAGCATTAAGGCATTTCAAAAATCCTTCACTGAGCAGGCACGCGCAGCCGTAACTAGTGCAGCTTCTAATTTTTAAACTTTTCAATAATTTTTTTTAAATTCTTTTTCGCAATTCTTCACTTCGTCAAATTTCTTTTTGCACTTGTGAAATGGAACTCCAATGTCAATTGTCGACAATCGCGACGACGGCGCCCAAGAGGCGGCCAATCAACAACAACAAACGTATATGGACGCGTGCGTCGATGTGTCCGTTTAAAGATAAAAGATTGGAAATATGTGTCGCAATATGACAAACTAAAACTGGAAAACAGTTAGGGTTAAATTCACTAAAAGTCATTATTAATTTATTTTTCAGATTTGTACAATTTTTCTATTTTTCAATAAATAAATAGTTATTATAAATAGAATGTGTTTTTCTATTCTCACAATAAAAGTTCTTGTTGCATCGGCATGTGGGCGTTGTAGATGTCCCTTTGAAAAGCTTAGGTGACTTTTAAAATCTTTTGCAAAGTTATAAGCGATATCCTCCTTTTCGCTAACGGGAAAATGTTTACCACGGATATCACACAGATGGGCAGCTGAACAGGCGGATATGCTTAGGTGCAGTCCGAATTTGACACCGGCTATGAATTCACATATTTTACGGAGTTATGGAAGTTTGTTTCTGCACATTATAAAGGTATTGGAACAAAATTAAATCGAGATGCACTACAGTGTCGGATAGGCATGGCCATAGGATAATAATAATAAGTTTTTATTGCACTGCATTGTAGGGTAATGAGCCCAACAGTATATTAAATTATATTATTAGAGGAACACTTTACTCGAGGCAGCGGCCCAGGAGGTCACTCAGTTAATAAAACTTCGAATTGTGTACTTTTACGTCATATACCCACCAATTTAGTTGTGAATTAACGTACTCTATCATAATATAATATCCTTGAAAAAAATCCTTCAAATCTCATAAAATCATATTTTTATAAGTCTAATAAAAAAAATTTCTTATTTCCAAGCAGTGCAGAAAAAAAAAACAATATTTATTGAACACCGGCCATACTTGTTGTTGTTATATTAGCCATTGCAAAGAATTTTAAAAGTTTGAATCAGTTGTTTTTTTTTTTTTTTTAAACTGAAATATAAATGCGCAATGAGTTCGACCACCTGTTGGAATATAAAAGAAAGAATTTGGGTTTTGCGTCAAACTTAAATAGAAATTTTGGGTTTTACGTCAAACTTCAATAGAAATCTTGGGTTTTATATTATTAAAGCCCTAAACGTAAATTCGATTCCCCTCAAGCAATAATTAATAAATTCACATGCAGAAAACAAAAAAAAAGAACTTCGTTGCGCCATGTTTTGATTTCTCGCTAAAAGCCGTTGGCTGGGTTTTTCCAAAATCCTTTACATGATTTATAAAAAAAGCACCATCTATGGAGAATGGAGAGAGCACAAAGTTGCTTTCAATAAATAAGAAAAATGGTGAAAAAAAATCTCACCACATTTTGCATGAATTGTGATTAGGTTACGTTCTACAACGGCAACGCTGTTCAAGTTTCTCTGTTAAGAAAGATAATCTGTTCAAGTTTCTCTGTTAAGAAAGATAATCTGTTCAACTTTCTCTGTTAAGCCGAAAAAACAAGAAGTTTGGCAAAGTGCAAAGCAATAAGAAGAAGAAACTCTGGGAAATCGATACGAAATCTATATGATAACTGCACACTTTCTACTAATTTGATTACGCGATAAACAGCAATAAAAACATCTACAGCTACATTCTACACCTGGGTTAATTTCCACGTTTTGCTTGAATTTTGATTGGGTTATGTATTGACAAGGAGATCTATCTGAGATGCACGTAGTTTCCCTGGGAATCCCGTTGGTGTCTCCTTATTTGCTAGTAATAATGATAATAGAATTAGAAAGTCCACAATAAAAAAAAGCAGTTTACAGCATATTGTGACAGTTCATATTGACGCCATATAACCAACACCTTATATCTATCACCTTAAAAACTATTGGGCACAACAGTTTAATAGAAAGAAACCACTTCGAAGCCACTCAAGGATTTGATCCCAAATCCTCTTCCCGAATCGCTTTCTCCCAACGTTTTTTTTATTAAAAGGACCCTAAACCATCTCATCCTAATAAAATTATAATTAAATTAATAAAAAACAAACATTGAAACTAATATAATACAACAATTTATTTTTCAATCTATTACTTTATACTCTTTTCTATTTTTTTTGAGGAGACTCTTAATTTATATCGTTAAGCATAAGAAGAAAAAAAAAAGGAAAAAATTTTAATTTCATTAATTTTCTCATTGTCTTTTATTTTAATTAAATGGATTCAGTTTTTGTCCATCCATCTATTTACCATTCATTCACTCATTCCACCAGACCTTGTTTCTTGAAACGCTCACGATCGAAAATGTCGACATGCAAAGATGTGAGCAAGGAAATTGCGTTTACAGCTATAGAGTAACAAGTATGGTGGTTTTTTATTGTTTTCTTTTTTGTTTTAATTAATTGGACCTAACGCACCAATTAGAGAATTAGGAAACTAACAAGAAATTAACACAAAGTTATTGCGAAACTTAGGCCAACTTTCATATTTTTTTCATATATTTCTTATTGTTTCTTATTTATTACAAGCAACTCTGTGCTCTGTGCAAAAGATCAAGATTTTGTAACAGAGCGTATGATTTGTGGTTACTTAGCATGTTTTGACCAAGCATAACATAATACGGTGAAAACCCTGTGCTTGCTTGAATAGCACTTCGCAAGGCACAACTAATGATTGATAAGTTTTAGTCGACTTCTTCACATTAGAGAAAGACTTTTTGAAACTTGGAGAATGTAATTACAGAAAGGTAACAAAAACCACGAGAAGATTCAAGGACTATGCCCTGGTCTTACAAAATTTGACACGCAATGCACCATTTTCAGAAGAACAAAAGATAGAAAAGATTTATGCCAATGCTCTGCGGGAGTGTCTTTGCTACATCAAGTAACGGGGTTTCATTACCTTAAAGGACTTTTTAGTCTTGCTAACGATGTAGAAAATATTCCGAGAAATCAACCTAGAGAGGTATCACGCTAGCTAGCACGAAGTCTGCCCTGTGCGAGCAGCCGAGAAATACATTCTTCTTTTTAAAGTAATATTTTTGCTAACGTGGACTTTATATGTTTACACTCTTCTTGGTGAAAATCACAAAATTTTAAATTTAATTTTAATTTAAATTTTAAAATAATAACTTATTCTTTGTCATTCGCGTACGATGTTGTCATCTAAGCACCGGAATATCTTTTCAATAAAATCCGTAACAGTAAACATTGCTGAACGCGTATGTGCTACGCGAGAAAATTACAATACAGTTAATTCTCTTAATTTCTACAACAAGTATTAACAATTATTAGTATATTTATATGTGACGAGTCTTCATTTTTGTTCACGCTTCTTGTACAGCTCCTGGCTCAAACGAAATGAACTCCATGAAACAGAAATGGCGCATGCTTGTTCTTTTGATATCCTTTTAGATCGACGTATTTCAATGTTCTTTTTTAATTAAATTGGTTTAGCGGTATCCTCATAGTCACTACTCAATTCCTTTTGGCTTTACTTCCGCTGCTATGTAGCAGCACGATACACTCAATCGATTTCGCATTTAGTTTAAATCTCTTTTGCTTAGGAATTTGGACCATTGCTTTGCAACTAAATGTATGCAAAAGTTTTGAACTCGATTTCTTACCGCTCCATATTTTGTCTCGCCAACAACCATTGTCACAGCTTGGAACTGTACTAATTGAAATGCTGCCGTCCCCGCGGCTTCAGTCCAGTATTCATAATATAATCTACTATGAAGCAGCTTAGAGCGGTTGCAGCAGCATACGATTCACGCTTGCCGGAACAGCATTTTGCTCTGGGACATACGGTTTCTTAGTGGATATCGTATGTATTTAAAAACGACTTGTTTTAAAAATCTGACAACTCCCTTTACATGTACAAATTACATGCTCTATTGCCAAGCAAACCTTAGTTTCAACTACATACGCATATCTTCCAAACGGTTTATTTTCGTGTGCGTAAAGCTTTCATACATTCTTAAGTAGCCATAATCGTATTCTATATTCTTGAGGCGTGCTGTACATTTCAAATAATTTGCGACTCTATGCTTATCGAATCCGTCGCTAAGCTGCATATACATACACAACAGATGGCTTTATTGCATGCTTTAAGTTTATGTATTTCTAAGCTGAAACCTACCTGATATACATTTCAAATAACCCACGCATGCCAAACGTTTCTTTTCTCTTTAAATCATTTATGCCTATACAGGTGTTAGATCCCACGCTAAAGTAAACACTTCATTTCTATTGCCTATTTACGCTGTCCACATATTCTTAAGCAGCACGTAGTCATCTCCGTTGTATTGCGTTCAAATCACTGTGCACATGATCCTATAAAATCTTACCCTAAGTTGCACATATATATACCTACAATGCCTACATTTATGACTCTATTGGGCCTTGTTGCCAACGCGTACGCAAGCTATTGCGTCATCATTTACGTACGCAACCAATAATCCGATTGTGCGTACATTCGTTCTAAGCACCAGCACTGTCTCACATAACTATCTTTACATAACACGGTAAAAGGTCAGCGCGAATATTTATCGTACTGTAATTGTGTTTGAGCACTCAGCGTAGTAAGTAAAAAATAAAAATAATCTGGAATTTTGTAAGGAAAAATAACTATTAGGCTAACGCATAACAAGTTATCCTATTGAAGATAATATTCTGGGTCACAGAGACTACTATAACACCATCTTTAGGATTCTCTTGGAGGTACCTAGGCTGTTTCTACGGGAGAACGCCGAGTGGCAGAGACTAGTGGTCGGTTTCTCCTAGAAACGATTAGATTTTCCTTAATGATCAGACGGAATCCTGTCTAAGAAAAGATTCTGCATGACAGAAACTACTGGTCTACCATTCAGACGATTCTCTTAGATAGGTTAGGGGTATGTAGGCTATTCCTAAAGCAGAAGGCAGAGTGGCACAGACTAGTAGTCCAAAACTCTGGGTTCCTAATGCAAGGAAGCTTATTTCATAAATAAGCCAAAATTGATGGGTCTTCAAAAAGTCTATACGTTGAGAATTGATAAACAAAAGGAGCCGAGATATCACATTCTTTCTATGGGTTTTTTTCCCCTGGTTTTTTTTGCCCGCAAATAATAAAGTTAATTGCATGACCCTGCATTTATTTGAGCCTGTGATCGCTTATGCATAGGACAAAGAATCATCCGGATTAAATTATAAGAAATGCCCTATATGTTTATTTCTTTAAATGTACAAAATTCCTTGGCACGGATCAGGTGGAAAGCCGTGAATCATATCACAGTTGTAAATACCACATTTCACATTTTACACTTTCTACATAATCTCCAGAAGTAGTCGTACAGTTTTTGAATTTTAAGTTTACAGATATCTGGGCAACCATATTTATTTATTTAGTAAACATTATTAGCTAAGCTTAACATGTAATAAACATAAGTAGATGAATGTTCGTTATTCATATCGTCACATCATCACATTCGATGGATGTAAATTCTAAAGATAAAGCAAAAACAAAAATTAAGAAAAATACGAGCGTGATAAACTAAATTATAATTAAACTGATGGATGTGTCAAGACGCGGATGCTTTCTCAACCTCAGTCTAACCAATTGCAATTAACACTATAACTATCATAAGTATATATATAGGTGCACAACTGGCAACCAACAAATCAGTTTATGCTTAGAAACCTTCTTTTAAAGGAGGTTACTTTATCTGAAAACATAATGTGCGTATAAAAGTCGTTCAAGTTTTCACAAGCAACGTGGAACGGCGAAAAGAGCTCGTAATTTGTACGGCACTGGGAGAGCCTAGTTGAAACGTAATGCCTAGAAAAGCGAGACAGAGCGTTTAAAATTAATTGACTGAGCAAAAATGCTGAATCAACGTCCTCTACCTCAAGCATCGGTAAGCCAATTGATTTTAAGCGAGTTTCATTAGGCGGAAGAGGTAAGCACGAAAGCCACCGTAGCCCACGCAAGGCATAAAGGAGAAACTGTTTTTGGACTGATACGATACTGTCTATCCGACGAAAAGAGCTTGGAGCCTAGACAATTAACGCGTACTCTAGAGTAGGTTTTTCAAGCGCGACATACTGTAGCATATTCAAGGGTAGCATACTCAAGGGCTCTAACTGAAAGTAACTAGTTCGCCGAAATTGGGGGGTTCGAAAGGAAGTTGCCCTATAAAACTTTTATAATTTTTTTTTTTTGTGTCTTGTAGTGTATGTGTGAGTTAGGTGTACCTACTTCGCCAGCCAATTCTCATACTACGGTTTAGATATTTAACATTTTATTAATTTAAAATAATCGCTAAGACTAAATGTAAATGTTAACATTCATTAAAAAAAAAAATAAAAGTGTATTATAAATTAAAATTGAACTAACTTACGTAATAGTTTATAAAGGCTTACCCCGAATGTACATTCGTAGTAAAAACAATTATAATTTTTTTTTTTTTTATAAGCAAAAGCAAACAATTAAATAACTCTAAGAAGTAAGACAGTTTTTTTTTTTTGTTAATGTAAGTTTTCAAATTTTATAGAAATCTTTTCTCGTTCTTCTATTGAAACAGAACACTCGCAACACAAATCAGAACACTTTATTCTATCTCTAGGCCACAATGTCGTCGCAAACAGCATACAGTTGCTAGTCGTGTACGTCGTGAAAAGATTCCGATGTAGATATTGGTCAAAAATTCCATCTTAATATGAATTCAAAATGAGTAACATAGCCATGCTCCGAACTAATGTTAGTCTTTTTCGTTAAAATGATATTTAGCAGAGAGTTGTAAGTAACGTTCATGCAATGAAGATTCCACAACTATTTGTTGGAATTTAAAGACGCGTAAAATCTTACAAATTTAATAAAACTTTCACATTAATATGCACATTATAAAATCCAAATTTTTTTTTTGTCTGCCTCCTCAAAAAAAAAATCCCTCCTTTTTTCAGTCTCTCAATTATTTTTCAAGTCATAAAAAAAAGAAGACTTGATTCAAATTTTTATTTTTAGAAGCGTAATTCCAAAGTAGTTTATGTGAAGTGTTTTTCGTCTATTACAATCTCCTGCCGAATTCATTTTCTACAACACAAACTCTTTGTTATGTAAATATCATCAAAATCTTTTGACCATCGTTTTATTTCGAATTTTTGCTTTATTTACAATTGACTGTATATGGAGGTTAAAGTTCATTTTTCGATCAAAATGCCAACGCCCGATGATCTAGAGAATCACATCTTTTTGCACTTAGAATATTTCAGCGACATTAGGTTTTTATGGGGTCAAAAAGGTTTTTTTTGGAGTTAGAAACAGAACTTACGACATTGTCGCGAAAATTTGAAAAAATTAAAACGTTCGATCAGCGTCTCTACACAGAGCAGTTATCTTTTCCCTAACCTTCTACGAGCATATAGCGTAGCATACGGTACTTCACCTCCGCCTTCGGATTTAATGCTCGTCATCGGATCGGATGTTGCTCGTCATTTCTCCTCATCGTCACCGATGGAAATTTTCGATCTTTCATCAGCGAATCTGGTAAAGTAGTTTAATCTGGCTAAGACATTGAGCGCTCCATCTTTGCCTAATATTAATATTTCTTCCGTCGTAAATTCAGCTGATAATATTAATAAGCCGGGCAAAGCTCGTCGTGACAGCCTAAATCTCAGAACTATATATTCAAACCCTCATCTGTTCGGGTATATCTGTTGAACACCAAGCTGCACCTTTGGCAAGCAAATAGAGTCACTGCCTCTATTTTTCCTTCAACACAAAGTTCCCTACTCGTGATTCCTAATGTTCCTAATACGAATGATGTCTCCGTGGCCGAATTTCTGAAAACATGGAAATTTCGTTAAATAAATTATTGTTGCCGCTTGAATCCCAAAGAAAAATACGTATTTTTCGTGACAGGCCCGGAAATACTACTGTATTACTAATAGTGCTTTTTCATCTAGAAAAACTAGGTGCTTTTTCAGACCAACTAATCATTTCCCAAAATGCTAAACTCAAAAATTCCTTCTACTTGCCTAAACTCAGGGAGCACGTGATTTTCTTGTTTAGCTTTTACTTCGAGCTAGTTAAGCCTGATGTATTCGTCGGAACTTTTTCACAATTCTTTTTAGGTTTTCAGAAGACATCAATAAGATCGCCACTAAAGCGAAAATTGGCAGTAAACAGATATATGTAACTTGTGCCTATGTTCACCCAATTGCGGATATTTCTTCTTATAAGAAACACGCACCCTTTACTTGACGTGGCCAAAGAGTCCAAATCTACCAATGTGATCACAGCGTTGGCGATCTTTAAATCGCCGTAAGTCAGTTGATGCCGCATTGATAATTCAAGCTGTGTGGTCCCCACTTCAACATATTATAGAACCGTTGTGTTTTTCAATGAAACTTACTTCACTACAACCGTACTTCTAATTGTAATCGCCGATCGCTAGATCGTTGCTTTGTCAATGTCTCGAAGATAATTGTAAACCTCAGTCGATTGTGTAGTTTTCCTGAGGATCCGTATCATCTAGCAACTTGCATGTCGTTTCATTACAGGAAACATGGCCCGTAACGTCTAACATGTCAAATTCCACTTACTCAAATATACAATGCAATTGTGATAAATCCAATATTTTACTGCTTAAATCTCAACCTTCGTACATGATGCTCGATTTGTCTTCTAGAAATATTGAAACCCTAACGTCGCCGTTTTATAATGTAGTAAACGTAACTATTTCTGAATCACATCCCATCAAGCGTCTCTTTGAATTAATTATGTGCCATGGCAGAAATGTCGAAACAGACATTATTAAATTATTCATTTATGAAGTCGTTTGAACCCATCTTCTTCTTTTATGAGTCAGCAATTCAACAATAGATGACTTCCTGCGTTGAGTAAAAAAGTTTCAATGTGAACACGCAGTTCTTTGTTTGAACCTTAATAAAGTTGACAGAAAGATTAATTACAAATGTACAGACATATACTCATATATTATGTGTGTTATGATGCCCGCCAAGTAACTGTAATCATTTTTATCTTCACCGACTTTCAATTGTGTTGGTTTTCTTGGTTATCTAGTCTTTTAAGACGAAATATTCTGGGATTTTCTTCTGCTTCAAACGTTTGCAAGATGATACAGCGCAAAGTGAATTTCGTAATGTGAGAAATGATCGAGTACAAGTGTATGGAAGCCTCTTATGAAGGAGCCGAAAAATTTCGGCAGTAAAAGATCACGTCGGAGAGTAGTTTCATAGTTTGGCTTTGAATATGTATATCTTCTGTTAACAAGCTTTAAAAATAGGGAGATAGCGGCGTAAGCCGTCAAATTGCATAAATACAAAATATCGAAAACGCTACGATCATCAAAACCATATACAAACAATTTGTAAAGCGTGGAATGGCGAAAGGAAGTAGCGGCATTCGGACACATATAGAAGATGATCAGGAGATTTCAAAACCACACATGGGTATGAGAGGCTATTCACTATGTTAAGTTTGAACAGGTGATCATTGGATCTCCTGTGGTTAAACATCACCCTGTTAAGAAGGCAATTAATGTCGCATCTGAGGCCGCAATTGGTAAACAAAAGTGTTACAATTTTTTGCGGAAATGAACAGTGTGAATAATGACTATGAATTGAATTATTCCATCATGGGTGCCAAGAAAAGGTTGAGTTCCTCTTGTCCATTGCTCTCAAATCAGCGGAAATCATAGCACGATCATTAATATGCTACACTGTCTGTAAAAGTATTTTCATGTGTACTCATGGGGCTAGGTACCCAGAGAAAATTAAACCAAAAGCATCGGATTGGAAACTGTGTAGTAAAGATCTGATTTCTAATACAAGGGTGAGTTTTATCTGAGCATTGCAAAGCTGATAAGTTAGATTTATGGTCTGACACGACAAGAAATTCTTCTTGTGATTGAATATTCGCTAAGCGCATGGCTTTCAAAATCGAAAAACATTCAGCCGAAATTACTGGGCTGCATGGGTGATTTGAAAAACTAGCTTCGATGTTAATATTTGCGAACCAGAGATCACTGTCTGCAGCAGCAGACTCGGATCCATCAGTACAGACGGATGAAAAATGTTTCATTTGGGGTTAAGCAAATGCGAGCGTTGCGTTTTTGTTGGAGTAGTTGTGGACTTTCTCACAAGCGGAAATTTAGTTACAGGCTGGAAATACTGTGACCCAAAAGTTATTCGCTGTGTGTATCAGTTCTTACAATGTTTTGGTATTATTAAATTTCTCAGTAAAAATTTTAAAAAAGAAAAGAAAAGAACTGCGCGATAAAAGCTCACAAATTAAGGTAAAGCCGAGTAACTCTCAATGGATATTAAAGGTACAATTGGCGAGTGAGAGAACCATTTAGTGCGTGAATTTAACAACACAGAGCATAGCAGAGCTGCATTATAAACTACCATAGGAATTATTGTACATTTTACAAAACTCGTACGTATATCGTGCATGGGGGTGATTGCCGAATAACATATTTTGGAATACATCTATTTCTATATGTACGCGATAATTTGTCATAAAAATTATAAATAATTTTGTTATTCACGCTGTACTAATATAATGACCTCGATATGGCCTTCCGCTGAGTGAATTAAGTGAAATGTAAGGATATTACAATGTGCTTAATTTAATGGTCTTTAATAATAATTCTTATAAATTCATTTTTTTGTAGTTTTCTTATAAATTTATATCTTAATGTGTTAGGAAATCGAAAGATTAGTTAAATACGTCTTAGCGGACGGACATGAGCATAAAATTTTGGTTATACACATTACAGAAGACGATTAAACAGACTTCTGGTATGTAACGAACCTATTCATTTTCTTATTATGTACGCACAACCGCTGTGAAATACATTCTCATATTTGTCAAATGAGACGAGGCAAAATGACTAGCGTTCTGCGTTAGTTGTTTTTTCAGAGTTAATGTTGGTTGTTCAGAGTTGCATTAAATTTATACTTAATTCAACTTATAATTTATATTTTGCTGCTGATAGGAATTGATGATTACGGAGTTTATAGATCAAAATGATTAAATTTGCAGTCATCTAATTGACTTGTATACTCACTTATATTGTAGTTTGTGTTTGAATATGAAATGTATCTATGTAACTACGTAATATTGCTTTATAGTAGAGTGTTTTATAGTTACTTAATAAATGAATGAATCAAAATAGAAATTAAAAAAAAAAAAAAAAATGAATCGAAGTGAAACGAGCAAAACAATTTTCATTTTATTACCAATTTTTCCTTTTTTTGTGTTTGCTTAATAATAATGGATTATTAATTAATATACATACAATTCTTTTTTTTTTGGTTTGTTAGAATAATTTGATATGGTCATGAGCCGCTTAATGCTTACAATGAACGCTCGACCATATGATGGACATATACTTTTGTGTGTATATATTTTTGTGCGATATTATATTATCGTTGTTTACATAATGTTTGTTGTTTATAAACCAGTAAATGTTAAGCTTGCCTCCTTTCTCCCTTTATTTTTTTAAAATAAATTATAGGAAACGATAATGATACATAATGCAAAGGAAAGAGGTTGTCATTCCTGCATTGCCGAAGCGAACGAGAGTTAATAAAAGTTACATAACCAGTGCCAAGGCCAATTATCAATATTGATAACTAATAAATTCTATGAAGAAAGGAGGAGAAAGGTTTAAAAGGCTCTGGACATTGACACCTTTTTGTCTTTGTTTGATATATTTAAGCATTACCTAGCTTTGTGTTTTCGCACATATTTTTTCTTAATAAAACTTAGAATTTTTAATTTTGGTTCAGTTGCTTGTAAGTGGAACGCTTTTGCTTGATGCAGCTCTGAACGCGCAATATTAACGCAAAATGTAAGTTGTTTAGCTTTCGTCTGATTTGATGTATATGACAGGGTGTATCTCGCAGCTATTGTATATACGTAAAAGCAAAAAATATCAAAAAATTTAAAGCTCGGAAATGAAATTTAGCTTTCGGCTAATATATCTACTGCCCTTCGCTTTCGCAAAACAACGATATCTTGAATTTTGTTGTTTGAAACCTTCTCTAGAGAAAATCGCTTTATTTTTAATAACAAAAGAGTGAAATTCATTAAATTAATTGTGATCATATATATTTATTGTTTTTTTTTTACTTATTTTATAGGAAAGTTTGTATCTGCCTTATTATCGTCTTTATTCTGTCAGGTTGTTATTTCTCCATTTTCCCTTTTCCTTTTATAGTAACACCTATTTTTTCTTTATTACCTGTGTGATTATTTTATCCCTAAAACAAAAACTTAAGTCCATCTACAAAATCTGCATCATTTATATAGAGAACTAAAAAATAGAAGTAAAAATTAGCCCTACTCTATTGTTACGACTGGTCACTATGGTTTTTTAATATAGATTTTGGGCTTTTGTACCAAATTTGTTATATTCCGGGTATACAATACTAACTCCGTATAAAGATATGGGTATACCCATTTTGTTTTTTTCCAAAATATATGTAACATCCAAAGGAAACTTCAGAGACCCTATAAAGTATATATTTTCTTGATTATCCTGAAACTCTGAGTTGGTTTAGCTATGTCCGTCCATCTGAGAGTCTGTGTGGTGTGTGTTTTTGGTGCTCTCTTGGCCGCCAAAATGAAGATATTGACTTCAAATTTGGTAGAAACATTGAGAATTTTTGCACGCAGGTTGGTATTGAAAATGGGCCAAATTGGTCAGAGCGCAAGTGCGCAATGGAGCATAAACTGAACGCAACTCAGTTTTCTTTAACAAACAATTTTGGATTTTTGCTCGATACTCGGATATTATTAACGTTAGAATGCTGAAATTTTCCACGTCTATCTTATAAAACTCGCTACTCGCTAGGTTCGAAAATGGAACCAAATGGCCATGCCACACTTTCCTTCTCTTTTTGGAGATTTTGTGTTTATTTATCATAAGGAAAACAAGACAGAATGTTTAAAATTATTTTAGACACTCCTCAAATGAAGATATATTGTCTGCCTAAAAATGGGTTAATTTTAAAATAAATGTGGTAGATAACGCGATTAATTTTTCTTAATAACACCAGCAATATGGGTATCAAATAAAAAAACTTAGAAAGTAGAATGTGAAAAGCATAGTGGTTTCTTACTTGTGTATTTTAAATTAAACGAAGCAAACTTGCTATCCTTTTGAATAAAACAATAAGGTGATCACTTTTTATATAACTTTTTTTTTGGCTTCTTGCTATTATTCAACGAAAACGCAGAAAAAAATTTTTGTTTATATTTATTTTAATTCATCTAATCACCGTAGAAATAACCGTCAATGAATGCACATTAAAACATTACAAATTTATTGACATCATTGTCATCGTTTAATAAATTCAAATAGTATCGTATAATTATAATTTGAATTCAAAATGTTGACGCTATATTATTGCAATGAATGCACATTAAAACATTACAAATTTATTGACATCATTGTCATCGTTTAATAAATTCAAATAGTATCGTATAATTATAATTTGAATTCAAAATGTTGACGCTACATTATTGCTTTTTCTGCGTTCACTTATCTGTCTTAATTGTGATGACTCTGCGAAAACATCGACCACGTTACCTTAACATGTTTTCGGTGATGAAAATTTAAAATCTTCGCTTCCCTATGTTTGCACTTCATGATGTATGTAAATGTTGTGGAGCGCTTTAAAAAAGATTTGCCAAGCTTATATTCTGTTCCATCAAAATGCGCCCGCCACCTTGCAAAATGAAGACTTTGTCTAGGTTTTTAATAATAATGTAAGTAAGTAACTCTTCCCACTATATATGTATATACTACATTTCTCTATAATGTGTAACATGTGGTTGTATTTTGTAATGTTTCTTACTAATACAACTGTGTAGAAGGTCGGGTTGTTAACCTCGTGCGTTGATTTATTAATGATGCTTAGAGGGAAAACATGTAGAGGAGTCCGGATTGGTTCTTGGTTCTGAGTAGAGCACGGTTGAGACTACACACAATACGCACTGCATGTATTATAAAGTGCACAAAAAAATATGTGGAAAGTTTTACATTCGTGGTTGACGCCATATTAAATTTTTGGTCATAACTTGATCAGCGGGAAAAATATAGCGACGACAAAGTAAATAAAACAGTGGGAACACTAGAAAAATATTGGGGCGTAAAAAACAAAACAAAAAACCATGGCAAATAAATCTATCGTAATTTGTGATACATCAATAGCTTATTAAACTTTCTTAAAACTAGTTTTACACTAGAACGAAAAACAAACAACGGCGATAGCAACATGCAAACGTGCACATAAAGATAATGTTGCGATATGTGTGCCAGTGGCTTATGTAGTCATAAGCAGTATGTTACTTAAATAAAATATAAAAGCAATGTAAAATATATGTATGAACCGAATTGAATAGTATCGATTGTTCCTAGTAAATGTTAAATTACACTTAAGTAAAATATGAGCATCGAGTTGTGCTTGAGCTACAACTGTTCCTCAGCGTATTTATTTTACGTATATAACATTTATATATTATTTGTGTAATATCTAACGTAACTTAAGTGATCATACCTAAAATTATTTAATCTGTCGCCTTTCAGTTAATGTAGAGATATTGATAATGTTTTTGCTATGTGAAATAATACAAATTAAAAGAAAAAATTAATATACATATATGTATTACAGTTTAATTGTGGAAGATGCGGCAGTAACATCGCCTTGCGCTAACGTAAAGGTTTAAAATAGGGGATCTCTAGTGTACAACTATTTTTGTCTACCCTGCTGGGCTTCAGAACGCCAAAAATATCGTAATTTACCAGAGGTAAAACTTCTAACAAGCTAAATATTACAAAAATAATTAGTTTTGAAAATGATAATTTTAGTGGAAACAAAGTCGTCTTATATACTTTATTTCTATTTGTCTTACATCTAAGCTTGATCGTACGATAATTATTTGCAATTTAATAACCTAGATAAACAAAAATTTAAAATTAATAAAATTAACGAGTTCAAACAATATATGCATATGTGTGCGTGTTAAAGAGTGCTAAGCGAATTGCATTCTTAATCAAAGAATGCAATTCGACACGTTTGAAGGATGTCATATTTTAATATTCATTCTTTTTTTGTTTTGTTTATTTATTTTTTTGACACATTTAATTAATGTTCTACTAATGGCTACACTACAATATGTATATGTATACATATATATATATATATAAACGTGGGCCAAATTTTGTTTTTGTTTGAGAGGAAACTAGTTTAGAGGGTTATTGGAGCGCAACTTCGAGGTCTCCCGTGGCAAATCGTGGATCGAAGGAGACTGTAGGTAGCGTAAGGTACAGAATCGCCCAGGGCCACTCTCCTGCCTCCGTTCCTCTTCAAATAGCACTAAGAGCAATGAAGTCGGTAGTTCGCTAGTTAGATGGACAGGGAGTATTATTACGGACCAAAAAGTTACAAATGTTGTTTGCTTTGCAATGAATATCATTGTATCTTTTTAATTGGATCCATTGGTTCCTGGACGGTGTCAATAACCACGTCTCTAATGAATGTGCACAATCATCGAAAAATAATTGAAAAATAAGGATACACAGCGTTTTAAATTATTTCACTGCTTACCAAATAGCCAACCATTACTTTAGTTGCCTCCATTAATGCGCGTCTCATGGACATATAAAATCGACTGCTATTATTTTCACTTCAAAAACCTTATGAAAAATAGTATATGAACATACAAGAAATGTAAATATCTTTAAAATCATTCTATTTAAGTTACTTTTCTCCTTTAGATTGATGAGAAGCCCTTCACTTTATGCGGTCTTTTGTAAATAAATGTAAGTCTTGTCTACGCACGCAATCAGTTTAGCAATTGCTGTTGCACAACAAAACGTAAAATTACTTACCATATGTCTTGCAAAATCAAATTTTTGTGTTGCTCCACCGGTTCCATTTAGGGCAAATTTTAGTTTTCATTTCGTCTCCTTTTTCCGAAAACGTACTTTGTGCCACATTGATGGAGTAGTTCTTGCCGAACAGCGATTGTTATCATCCAGAACCAAACAACTCCCAACTTATGGCTAAGCGGATCAACAGCATTATATATATTTTTCCATAAGCATCGCTAGGTCCACTTGTTTATAATACGTATTTAAAAGCCACTTTTCAAATTCGAAACTTTTGCAGAAATCTGCATGCAACAATATAGATAAACACATTCAAGTACCAGAAATATATCAAAAAGAACCTATATATTTTCAGATAAAGTAAGGGGATTGGGGCGCTCGTCTCACGACAATTCTCTATCGCGAAGTTCAACGCACTTCCATCAAATGATATAAAATGATATGTGATTATAGATTAACATATACAAATATTTGCTTACCTTTCACAAAGTCAAACTTTTTAGGTCGAGAATTTTCTGTTTGTTTTTGTTCTATTTGTTGATTAGTTCCTTTTTGTGATACGGAGTAAATATGAGCTAAGCCGATGGCATATAAATTATATATCTAAATGAATAAAAATTCACACAGTATTTTTGAATAAATTTTTTCTTTTTAAAATTTGAAATTTAATCATGTAAAATTTTTTCTTTTGATTGAGCTGTTATAAAGTAAAACAATTTTGCATGGATTTTATTTTGTTTTCAATCTACAGCTGTTTTTACTTATAAATGCACTTCTGAGCAGTTTTCGCATCTTTTAAGGAAAATTAGGAAGAGCAAATATAAATGACAACGAAGAGCACAATTTTCACCCTCTTGCCGCAAAGAGAAGTAGAATATGTGAAGAGAATGTTTTTCTGAATAAAACTTTACGTATTTCTTTAGATATTGCCATCAACCCGACCAGAACGTACGGCCTAATTTTGCACTCATCCAACACAGTAAAAAAATTTACTACAGTTCTATAGAAATATTTATACATGTATGTATGTACATGGGAGATATGCATTTAGTTCCTAAAGCATGGACGTGGAGATTTTTTGAAAATTTTAATTATCGCGGCACTTCGTATCGGTGGTCACGATAGCACGCCACAGTTCGCTAGAAATAGTATAAAAGGATTCGTGTTGTAGACTAATTGGCCTTAGTGTTTAAAAGATGGGTCCGCTTTATAGTGTTTCCGCAAATGTTTAAAGAAAACATGTTACTGCAGCTAACGGAAAATTGTGTAGTTCATCAATAGCTAATTGTTTTAATGCGCTAATGTGGCTAAAAGTGATGTTTTGTATAGCATATTAAGGCACAGAAAAAAGTTATTAATCTATTTGAGTGTCTCATCCACACTCTCTTGTTGAGCGTTTGAACTATAACGGAGAATAAGCACACCAAATCCTTATGTAAACTACAAACGGACTCTTTCCTTTTTTTACAATTATTCTCTAAAATTTAAATTAAATATTTGATTTTGTATGAAATATTTTGTCTGGCACAGAGAAATGTTTATGTAATGTGAGTCTGTTGTGAGTCTGAACAATCAATTTATAATAATATAATAATAATATAATAATTCAGAAGAGCCAATACTAATGCAAAACATGTGTTATTTACCTTTCGCGTAATTTAGTGCGTATAACAGAGTGTATTGAACAATTATTGTGCATACTTCAAGCGAAAAAATTGAAAACCATCAAATAATGCGGAAAGCTATCACATACTCCGAAGCAAAGTCAGCCGAAAGTTAACTTTCCGTCGCTGATTCGTTTATTTATAGCGAATTCAAAAGGAGGTACAGCGAATTCAGGGAGGTACAGTGAATTCAGGGAGAAAGAAAGCATATGAAATTCTTTACAAATCAAAGAGAGAATTCAAAAGAAAACATATGAAAAATTTTTTCCTTCAATAATTTACAACATTTTCTTAAAAATTGAAAAACTGAAATGATGGTGATATTGTTGAGATTGAGCTATTGCTGGAAGAGCAATGGTCGGTCCCAAGTGAGATTGTCCTTGAGGAAACTGAATTAGACGAACAGAGTGACCAGACTAGCGACGGTATTAATAAAATCTTAACGGCTGTTGTTGCTACGGTGGCCATTAAAAGTAACAAGCAACCAACTGGTAAAGTTGTTTACATAATTGTGCGGAAAAGGCGTCAGTACTGTGGAGTTCTGCAGCCTAGTCTTTTGGCCAATGCAACTGGTCACATATTTATTCCTGCGGATCGTAAAATTTCTCGTGTTCGTATTGAAACATACCAAGCTGAAAAATTGAAATATCAACGCATTGTAGTGACTATAGACAGTTGGGCTCGGACTTCCTGCTATCCCCACAGGCATTTCGTTCGTTCACTGGGACCTTTGGGCGATGTGGACACAGAGAATGAAGTCATTCTATTCGAACATGATGTGCCCCACAGCAAATTTTCTGAAGTTCTTAATTGTCCACCCAAAATGCCTAGGATTATGTGGTAAGGGTGTTTTAAAGGCTTCAACAAAAAATCGTTCTTTAAAGACACACAGGCGCAGGTTGTGATATGTCGGGGCATATACCAAGGCGTTTTTCCGTGTAGACTTATCGTGAAAGCTTGTATGTTTTACATATTCTCGCAAAATGTTTCTACCAGCTGTTATTTGCCGAGTAAGCTCTTTCAGTTACGGAGGGGCCAGGCAGTTGTAATTCAGCAGGTATGTAACCAGTATCAGCGTTTGCTGAACTGCGTACAAGTAGTAGTAATGGCAAAACACCTTTCCATTTTGTACCAGTACGACATTTAATAGTATTTTTCAAAGTTCAATGCCGTCTTTCAATTTGTTATATGGAAGACTTTGGAGCCAAACACTTGGCGTATTGTCGGAATAGAGAGGATTCAAACTGTCATTGGTCAGTTGTAATTGGGATTGGCAGATAAAATCTAGAAGTCCGGGCATGAAGCAAAGCGTTAGCAACTGACCCGGCATTAATATCCACGAAAGGTATGGCTTCCGGTTTCTCGTCAATCTGTCAATGCATGTAAGATAGAATCTTCCATTTTTTGAAGTAGATAGGGGACCATCATACATTACCGATTGACATTGTAGCATCTCTAATAATCTTTGTTTTCTGAGAGCATATGCAAAATTTAAACTAATTTGCTATGTCTGCTTTAATTGTAGGCCCCACGAACTGTTGCGTAATCACTTTAATTGAACAATTCGAACCAGGATGAGATAAGTTATGCACAATATCAAATTATTCTTTGAGAAACGTTTGTTCCTAGAGAAACGGCCCAGGACATTGAAGTTTCTCCAAGTAATGCCGGGGAATCGATAGTACTGTTTATTAACTTAATTGAGAAGGAAACACCATGGATAAATCTATGTTTTTCAAGTGAAGGCAAGGCTAGCAAAAGCGATCTATTTTTGTAATAAGGCAAAGAGACAAGTGGGAAGAAGGCAAGTGAGACAAATTCCTAAAGGTAAAGTTCAAAACCAATTCCTGTTCTTAAAGGGATTGTATTGAATCAACATAGCGCCTATAGGAAAGAGCCCGCACATTGAAATATTGGCATCACTAAGTTAACATATAACCTTTTTGTGACGTAAGAATCGTGAAGCTCCTTCGATCACCGTTCAATAAAACCAAGCATTGATCTAGCTTTATTTACAGAGAGATCAAAACGAAGCCTATGGTCGCATAAAACCACTAAGTCCATGATCGGATGTACATTTTCCAAATTTGTGAATGAATGAAGTAAATAGAACCCTGCTTGAGAACGGAAACTTCTTACATTTTTTTACATTTAGTTTCATAAAATTTAGAGGGCACCACGTAACCATTTTGCTAAATGAAATTGCAGGAGATACGAGCGCAGTTCCAAGGAAAAAGAAGAAAATAGTTACATATTGTGAGTGTACATTAAGATGTGATTAAATCTCCAAAGGGAGATTACAAGAGCAAAAAAGAAAGGGTCCTAAACGGCTACCTTAAGGGACACCAGACATCGTGGGGAATTGATCACAGGTGATGGAGTTAAACAGAATCTTAAATGATCTATTAAGGAGAGCTTGTTTTAAAGATCGCTTCACTAAAATCAACAAAGGAGAGGTTCGAGGTGTCACTATCTGCAGAGGTTTCGGAGACATTAAGGGAGGTGGAGGAGGGATATAGAAATATCGTTCTTTTAGAATTGACAACTTTATAAATCTATTTAGGATTACTACGAAGAGCGACGATTTTATCATGTGAAGGTAATTGCGATAACTTTGCGGGGTGACATAATTGAATGTATGTCTCACCGAAGAGTAAACGATATAGTCCCACGGAGATCCACTTTTCATCTACTTTCTGGAAAGTCCGTTTTTCTTATTTTTATAGTATGTAACTACTTTGTTGAACCACGGAACAGATGCCGAAATAGCTAGGTGTAATAAGTTATAGAATGCGGCATTAGCTACGGTAATGCGAGAAATACTGCTCGAATTAATACTTGCACCACCGAAGTTTTTGATGGAAACGATATTGATGTTATTTGAAAGCAAGCCTGAAGCACTCGATGCATTCACCAGATTTGACGATGACAGAAAAGCACGAAGTGCTGATCACAAAAGCTAAAACGATATTAACACACAGAACAATACGATGAATACAAATTAAAAACAATAATTAATATATTTCAATATATATAGCAATATTTCAATAAGTATAGCAATTTTATAACTGTTTAGACTTTAAAACTGTTTAAAACAATAAAAAAAGAGTTAGAAAATTTATACGCCCAAGGTAAAAAACACGAACACAACCAAATCCAAAATTACCAATAACCTAAAGTCAGTAAGTTTTAACAGTAGAAATTAAGTCAGCGTAACTGTTCAAACATATCTTATATTATTCTTTTCATCAACTAGTAAGCACATTTTAGAATTTGCAAAATTTTTAGAACTTAGAAGTATTTATAATTTATTTATTTTATTTTATTTACTTACACATGAAACTCAACTAACAAGCTGGTACAACTTACCGCTCCCTCTAACTTTACAACGAAAGTCAGGGTTTCCGATACTGCTGACTCTGTCGGTAACAAAATAGTTACAAACAAGCCGGCGAGTCCTTCTGCTTTAAGTTGTGCTGAAGTGGCAAGGGTATCTCCTCCCAGTGCCGTCGCTCATTCTAATCAGGCGTCATCACCTAAAAATAATAAAGAGCAGAATAAATCATCTTCTTCCCCTTCGTTCTACTTTCCTAAATACAGTAATCACTGAGTTTTTCTGTTTGGCCTTCACTGAAACTTGGTTAAAGCCTGATCTACATTCGTCGGAACTTTTCCATAACTCTATCCAGGTTTTCA
>KK500054.1:6571-48316 GCA_000688715.1 Glossina pallidipes
TTTTCCAACTTTCAAGCAATTTTCCAACTTTTAAGCAATTTTTCCAACTTTTAAGAAATTTTGCCAACTTTTAAGCAATTTTTCCAACTTTCAAGCAATTTTCCAACTTTTAAGCAATTTTTCCAACTTTTAAGAATTTTTGCCAACTTTTAAGCATTTTTTCCAACTTTTAAGAACTTTTTCCAACTTTTAAGATATTTTGCCAGCTTTTAAGCAATTTTTCCAACTTTTAAGAAATTTTGCCAACTTTTAAGCAGTTTTTCCAACTTTTAAGAAAAATTAGGAAGAGCGAATATAAATAACAACAAAGAGCACAAAATAAATGCTTATATGTATCACAAATATATCCAAACAACTTACACATGTAGGGGGATTGGAAGCTTTCCACATAGCCCTTCTCCGTCTTTTGAGAATTCTCTGCTGTAAAGCTTGATCCTCTTGCATTAAATAGCATAAATTGATTTGTGGAAACATTCTGACTTATAATTATACTTTCATTAACATAAAAATGTTATCTATTTACATTGAACCATATATTATTTACAATTCAGTTAAAAAAACAAACAAGTTCTGCAATTCTACCGAGACAACCTTCAAGCAAGTTCATACAGTACAGCGACGGTCGTTGTAGGAAAAATATGAAATGGTTAGGGAAAAACACCACATGGACACAGAAAGATACGCATGGATATAGGAGCTATAAAAATCAAGTTAGCTTAGTTAGTCGACAATTTAAATAGATCTTGATATAATCAATTTGTTAAACTTTGTTTTATATGACGATTTCCAATGTTTCCATCAGTTGGTTCTTCAAGTTTTGTATTTTGTTTGTTTACTTGTTAACTTTTCTTCCTCTTCTTTGCATTATTATAGTATGCATAGCCTTGATTCACAAATATTCTCTTATAAATGCAACGGACGAGAAGCCCAACGCGTCATGAAAGTAATTGCGTACCGTCAACCCAAAATGTAATCATAACGCTTTTGTATCCTATATCCTACGACAGCTTGATAATGAGAACAGTAAACTGACCCCTGTTTCAATTCGTCCTTGGGACAAAATACCTAGAATTTTATCAAAATGTCTCAAAAGTTGTGGTTGGAAAAAAAAGAAGATGGACAGACGGACAGCGTGGTCGAAAAAGTGGATCAATCCGAACCATTTTCAATAGCGTTCCTTCTTAGGCCAAAATACGTCAGCGTACCGACTTTCACCAAAATATTTCAAAAATCGAGGCGTATAGGTTACACAAAAGAAAACCAGACGGACAGATAAGGTTAAAGTAATTCCCAAAGCGAGTCTGCACTCGCAAAGTGATTCCGAATCGGTCGATGTAATAAAAGCTGAGCATACGAAAAGCTGAGTCTGTCTCAAGTTCTTCTGGTATTGCATATATCCCTGCCAACTTTATAACGGTGTAGAGTATAAAACAGATGTTTCGCTAGTTTTAACACTCTCAATTTTTTTGTGCTCAACGGATTCTACTCTCAAGTAAATTAAAAAAAGACGTGTTAGTGAGAACATATACAAACAAAAAGGACAAATGTGTATATGCATATATAGTAGATTTTAAATATTTGCTTTTCCTTTGTTTTTGTAATTGTCGTTTATTTTAATCACCTGGTAAGAGCTTTCAAGTCTCGTTAATCATGACTAAACAGCATTTAACACAATTTTTAGGGTTTTATATTTTGTGTTACAAAGCAGAACTCATATAATCAAAAGAGGAATGTGCAAAATACCAAATGACATTTTTACAGAGTACTTTCCATTAACCCTAATCTATAAGATTTTCAAAGTTTCGAGGTCGTAAAATAGAAGGACAGAAGTGCTTTTAACGCATTGAAGGGCTACAAGCATTGTCAAAATATACTTGAAGCGATCAATGGATTTAAGAAACAAATTAAACTATCAGCAAATGACCAATTAATACTTTACATTCCGCCTAATGCAATTCTCCACCTATTTTAGTCATAAAATTCCCTAAATTAGATCTTGTTATAGTTAGTTAGTTTTCACGTGAAGCTTTATAGGAAGAGAAAAACAGACCTACACGATGTAAACATAGCGCACCAAGTCACTATTCTGGAGTAATTTTCTTCATAATGTGCTAAAGATTACGTTTTTTCCTTTTGAATTATGCTGACTTTGCATAATTCTGCACGGCATTACAAAAAGTTTCCCACAAAGTTCTTGGTATCAAAGGTTCGCTCAAAGAACGTGGAAAATCTTTTATGCGTCCACACAGAACGTGCACATCAATATCACTCAAATCGGGTATTGTCTTGTTTTTAAAAAAGTGTTCCTTAAGGGCTTTTAGTTCGCGTTCAGAACCAGAAACGCGATATATGCCCTTTTCCTGTAAATCCTCAGATTCTATCTCATGTACGCAATGAACTATTAAAGCTGGATATTGTTCCATCCACAGTCAAACTGCGACCATTGCTCGACGCAGTAGTAGTTGTGCCACTGCTACTCAATTCGTGGACTTATGAATGAGATTCGGCACTTTCCGGTGTACACGGACCTTGCCCTTTTGACGGTCTATCGAGATAAGCATTCAAATGTTGTGTATCCATGAGATTAACAATGATAATGTTACACAATAATAATCTCTTGGAAATAAGTCGGCAGCGATGTTCTGTTGTCTGCTTTTTAATAATATTTTGGCATTCCGGGCAAATGGTACCATCAACCGTATTATTGCCTAAGATTTGCGAGCACATGCACACATGAATGTTGTCGGAGTCGATAACATTGATTGATACTTTTGGCGGCCATTTGAAAGCATTCAATCTGCCGTCGTGAATTAAATTTTGTAGTCGACTAAATTCATCGGCTGTGCTAGCAATACCAGAATATAAGTCAAACTGGTTGTCAACTTTGGTCGAAGAAACCATGCTTATTTCGCTTAGTCGATTATATTCAGTCAACCCATCAGTGAAGATTTTACTTTAATTTATAAGCAGAAGACTACATCATTGTCATTGTCATATTGTTGGTCGCACTCGGCAGTCGTCACTGCTGGGTTATTATGTGATGTTGATTTGTTGTTATTTGCATTCGATATATTGCAATTACAACATCTATAAGTACCTTGATTTGGTTTTAAGCGTATATTTGAATATATTGGCTAGATTTTGTGAGCAAGAAAAGAAATAAAATATTGCTTAATTCGCTGTATCTTTTATATATAAACTTAAGTTTATCTAACGCTTTTCACGACCGTTCAATTTGCTATTGAAATGTAATATAAAAAATCGAGTTTACCTTATGGTCGCCCATGCAAACATTTTCACCAATAATATTATCTGAGACTATTATTTACAAGAAAAAAAATCCTTCTTATGAATGGGTCCGAATCAATAACAGAAGATTCTACAAAGACTTCTATAGCAATTCAATTCAGATTGTATTTAAACATATCCGGAACGTAGGTAGACGCTGCTATGATGTTTCACATCAGTTATTGGCTTTGATTCAAAGTATACCGACAGGAGCTAGCAATGACGACTTGCTGAAAGGTTTACCGGATATTATACCTGAGTCGCATCTTGCAGGGCTTAATAAATTATTACAACAAGGAATAATAAGTCGTCGCGAAAGTGTTTCGGTACCACTTAATCCTCTATGTATGTAATTAAGAAAAGGCAATATTTAATTAAATGCTTGTTTACCAAGAATATTCTGCACAGTAATTAACATATATATAAAGAATAATTAAAAAATTTTAATGAAAATTATTTTATTTATTTAAAATTAATTAACAAATATATAAAGAATAATTAAAAAATTTTAATGAAAATTATTTTATTTATTTAAAATTAATTAACAAATATATAAAGAATAATTAAAAAATTTTAATGCAAATTATTTTATTTATTGAAAATTGTCATTAAATTTACCATAAATAAGATTAAGGAAAGCGGTCTACATAACTTTTCAACAAATTTAGTGTACAAATACATTTTCTATATATTTTTAAGAAAGTTGACGTGAAAAAGGATTTAGATTAAAAAAAGTTTTTTTTTTAATTAGGCATTTTGTTAATAAAGTCGTAAGCAATGCATAGCATACATAGCAATGCATTTTCATTCTGTAAGATCTAGTATTTTAATTAGTTCAAAAGTAGAAAAAAAATTTCAAAATTATAATAATAATAATAAGTTGTAGCTGCGGGTAAGTTAAAAACTTAAACTTAATACATATTTATTTTGCTTTGCTTATTTTATTTCTAAATAATAATATATATAAAGTAAAGAAATGATAGTATCTGCGATCGCGGGAAATAAACGTTCATGAATTCAATATTTTTATAAAAAATTTATAGAAAGAAAAACTGTTTTTTCTATGACCAAACAATAGGAAAGAGAAATTGCACTCACAAAATTCCTTACATTCAGCCAAATTATATTCTGATCACAGATTACCTGACATCGTCTTATGCTAAGTGATGCCGATTTCAAAAACTTATTTATAAGTTTTCATTAGATATCTAATTAAAAATAACTCATGTGTAGATTAAAAAAAGAAAAAAAAGGAAACGAATTTTTCAGTTAACCTTTTATTCTACAAAAGCAAATCGTCACGTTTTCCGGTAGTTTTATCTGTAAGTATTTTGATTGAAACCACTTTACCAAATCCCGAGAAATGCTCTGTTAAACAAGATTCATCGTAGTTATCTTTCACCCACAAAAACTTTCTTTACTGAAAAATTCTTAATTTCGGACGCCTCACTTTCTGGGCATGGTAGAGTGCGTTTAGCTTCTACAGTTCTGTGCATAAATATTGAAAAAGAGATATCTAAATAAAATGTGTTAAATATTATACAGAAAAACTTACTTTCCATCAATAACATGGGGACGATTCTCTTGAGTTTTAACCACACTGTACGACTTACATTTTCTTTTATGATAAATTTGCTTTCTCCACAAGTTGTTTGTAATAAATAAGAAAAATATGAAAAATATATGAGAAAAAATGCAACGCTGTTGAGATAATAAATACTGGCTTCCCTGTAATTTTACTGGAAAAAAAAATTTCAGAATTTTTATTAAAAGAGTAGAACGCAGAACCTTCCACAGCAGTGCGTTTAAGGCGAGATCGTATACTTGTAGTTTTGGAAGGTGTTATAAAGGTCTACACATTTACACAGCACACACAATGGTTCCCACATTTTTGAAGACTTTGCGGGAAACGAACTTTAAATCAACGCAAGAAGCAGGAATTCAAGATGCGAAAAGTATTGGGGGCTGATAACCCGAATCCACTGAATTCGTATAGAATATAACTCCTATGTTCACACAAAATGTTAAATTTCAAACATTGTATTTGTTTTGAAAACTAAAGAAGGCACCTTGCATCTAACAAAAGCTTCCTTGCTAGCTTTCTATAAAATACATATTTGGTGCATTAAATATATAAATATTTATAAGTAATACAGTATACGGCGACTATGGATCGGAAGAATGAAATTAATATATATTTATTCCAAGGTTGGGAAACCGATACTTTTCGGTACAAATCGGTTTACCAAAGTATGAATGGTATTGAACACAGAAAACGATATCTAGTGTGTGGTATATGCAAGAGTCAGAAACGTTCTTTAACGCATCACTTTACTGCTTTTGTAGATTTTCACCAGCTGCCACATGGTGGCGTTTGCTCCAACATTAATAGTTGTTTTCTCATTTCCTGGATATGTATCGATGATTTCTTTTGTGGAGGCTACTATCAATTTGATAACATTTTTCTCCACTAATCAATTGTTCGTTCACAACAGTCAACAATTCAATTAATCTGTGTGAAATGAACACGCAGTTCGAATATCGCTCCGCGTGTTAATCAGTTAAGTTGGTCTAACCGAAACGAACCGATTCGTTAAACCGAACACATCTCCTTAAAACCCCTAAAGTAATAGTTTTGCATATATTCAATAATTAATAAAGTCAAACAACTTTTTCGAAATGTTAATCTATTTTAATATATTTTACAGAGGAGTTACTAAGCAATTTTAACAATTTTTGCTTTCGCATATTTTTCGTGTATCAATTATCTTGAGTTTAATAATTTTGCTATTCCCGCTGGTACAACCTCAAGACAATTTTCGAATACGGACTCCAACTTTGCTAATAACAATACTGCAAAATAGATAAGTTCTGCCCATAGGATAAGTAAAAGAATCTGAGAAAATGGGAGAAAAAAGGATTTTCAAAAATCGTAAAATATATGTAGATTTTTTAGCTTTTGCGCCCAATGTTTGGGTTGGTTTTATGAATGTTTTTGGATTTATTTATTCTTTAGCAGTAGCACCTGCTAAGTCTTCGTTAGGTTGTAAAACAAGAAGCATCTTATAAGTACTCTTACTTTTCATTTCCCCTTTTTTGGGAACAACCCTCCTGCTGTCGGCTGCCGCGCTTGTTAAACGCTTCAACGATTCGGTGGCAGGCATATTTAATTTACTCTTTTTGATGCGGTTTTCATTGCAGTCATCTCTTGCAATGTTATATAAGCAATCATGGAAATGAGGTGAGTTAAAAGGAACTCCAGGATTTTCAATTAAGTTGCTATGTTGCCACATTTATAAAACTTCAGCTCTCACATGCGCTGATATATCGTTAACGTATATCACTAAATTTTTGTAATGTGCATTGTATCAAATTATACAATTCGGACAAACCGATCAGTAGCGTCCATATAAATATCTATGAAAAGTAGGAAAACATTAACAGTTTTATAAGTTTTTCAAATAACTTTTAATTCGATTTAGTATAACTTTGAATATAGTAAGGCCACAACTTGCATCTTTTAACCATAAATGCTTAGTTTAATCGCGTAATTCTTTCCATGCTGTGCCATCTAAATGAATAAGATTATGTGGTAATCATATCGATAGAAAGAAATAATACCTATAGGTATTCAGTTATTATATACTACATTGAATGAGTTGGAATTGTGTTAGGCTAACATATAATTAATACGATCAATATAGACTAAATGGTAAGTGAAAAGGATTCGAATTCTATAATTTTTCAGATGGCAGCAGGGGTTATATCACACTGATAAATGTAAAGAAGAAGGTAAGTTTTCAGATCCAGATTAGATCAATAAAAAACACCCGTGATACACCGGCGAGTTATAAACTTTCGCTTTCCGGGAAGAAAATGTCGGCTCTTTACAAAGCTTCCAGCGATAAGTTCTTTTTCGGTCTTATTACCCTTTAAAGAACTTTGTTCGTCTTAAGCAACTTTTTTCTTTGTTTTCGTCTTCTGTAAATTAAAATTTGTTTATTCTCTTTTAATGTAAATATTATTATTTCTTAGTAATTACCTTTAATTAGTTCATAATTCCGAGTAGTATCATTTAGCAATGTTTGAATGAATGAAAAGTAAATTGTTGTTTAAAAATATAACAATTGCGAAAGTATAGTTATTAAAAAAGAATAAATTCGTTTGTATCAAACTACAACTTCTTGCATACTTTTTACATCCAACATTAATATCATCGGTTTTAGCCAAGCATAAAAACCGATAAATCGTGCTTGTCCACTATAGAGGGCGTAAAAACTTCGCAACACATCAGCTATATGCAGCTTACTTCCACTTACTCTCATGTGAGCCCGGTATTGTGGGTTTAGCATGTAATATACCACGATATTTCCAATAACTGAAAGTCTTCGTCAGCCATATTTAATTTACTTGTTTTGATGGGGTTTTCATTACAATTCGCAAACGAGTGCTCACTTTTGTGTGTTGCCATATTTGTAAAAATTTGGCTTTGGAAGACTCTGACGCGCGGTGGACTCTGATAGTCAATCATGTAAAAAGGGCATCATAATGGTTTTCCGCGTGAAAGTTGACTGTCAGTAGCATGGGCCCAAACAGATCTTTACTAGCATAGCCCCATACAGTTTTTTTGGCTAGGAACGGTTATACGGAACGGATATAACAGAAGAGGATCCAAAGAATTGCTTCTTGAATATTGGCACTAATTTTGTTGACATTCTAGGTAGCATAGAAAGATGTCTTAAGGGAGGGTCGAACGAAGTATTGACTTGCTTCGTCTCGGAAGTGAAAAAATTATTTACCTTCAGAAATCGGAAATTTTTAGTAACACCTTGGTATGTTCACTTTAAGCCTGTAAAAATTATTGGCTACATCTTTAAAATGGCTCTTACGCTTGCAAAATTAGCGTAAGTTTATGGGATCCATGGGCCTCACGTTTCTTGTACTTTCGTTGGCTTTCTTCGGAACGGTACACATATGCCTTGATCTTAAGGATCGCTTTTATGCTGGCAATATGGAGACTGTGATTAACAGTACTCGATATCTCGTATATAGTATTAGTTTTCCTGTGGTGTCATCTTTTTTATTTTAGCTATTATAAGAAGAAAGAATAAACGGAATTCCGCTATTATGTGGTTTATTGCTCTTTTGTGAAGAAAAATGGCAAAAGTAGACCGACAGAAATCCTACATCTGCCTATGCGGACGTAACAATTCGGACCAATCGATATTGCTTACGATACGAAATATGCACGTAAAAATCGTACGGGGAAGGACCACTTTTATCTAACAACAGATCAAAACAAACGTGCGGCCTCGGTCTCTGCCCTGAGGAATAGACTGGAAATACACATGTAATTGGAATATATAGAGAAACAGCTAAACTAAGTGCCCTACCTAACGTATTTACTCCCATTAGGCCATGTCCATTCCTTCTGCTTCAAATAGGGACAGACGCAAAACAAACACTTACAAGGTAAGTTATATTTTTATTGTCACGTCCGTTATTGTATAAAAGAACAAAGCGCACAAGCATATGAAATATTTTCTTTTTGGCGCGACAGGCGTCACATCATCCATTAGACACTCGTTCGGGTCATTTTCAAAGTTCTTAGAGAAGTTAATAGTACATATTGATATTAATTTAAAATTACTCGACACACTCCAGTTGACAAGGTCAAACACGGGCATTATCGATTTTACTATGAATATCCTTTTGATGGTTGGCTTGTGATAAATAAAAAATAATACGAAAAATATGAATATATGATGGGTTTCGCTTTTAAGAAATTCTGGTTTTCGCTTTTAAGAAATTCTGGTTTTTTGTACCTCCAAAAATGTTTAGTCTGCGGTTCGTCCGATCATAAAGTGCGTAGTAAAGACGGTCCAAAAGGAAAGTAGGCAGAAAAGCTCGAGAAAATGAAAATATTTCTTTCTGTAAATGCAAAGAAAAATATTCTGTGAACTATTTCGAATGCTTCCAAAATATAGTTCCTGCTGGAGATTTGAACTCGAGGCGAAATTTTTTAAATAAAAAAAAATAAAATATAAAATGAAAAATTGATGTGGTGACTGTTACAGTAAAAACGTATAAGATCTGATGGCTATTCTACTCAACTAATCAATGGTAAATTTATTTATAATTTGTTGCGCCATCCGCTTTTCGATTGTTTGGTATCATACGGTCTTCAAAGTTTTCAATTGTTCTAAAGCGCATTTAGTCGAGTAAAGCCGAACATTGTGGTTTAAACGGTAAGTGTCTTAAGATTCGTTCCATACCATATATTGACAGAATTTATTACATTTTAAATGCAAATGTATTTTGTCATCAAAACGAGGAACGACTTTGACCCCTCGCAGCAAAAGATGTAAAATTTAATTAGAAACAAGAAAAGGGCTATTTATTGGAACAAATTTTCGCCGGGGTTTTGTTCTCCAACAACCCAAGAAATTCCTCCCGCAAGAAAATCTATCTTCCATGGAGTGCGATTGAGATTCGGAATTTTACACTGGTTATGGCTCACACACTCACCGTTTTTATTTACCTTGATCTGATGACTTCGCCCTACCATGTGCAAGCGCCCATTAAACTGTTCTCAACCACTATAGTTCATAAACTCACATATTTTATTCAATTCTTTTACTTCTTTTACATTTGTTAACACTACTTCAATGTTGACTTTTATAAACCATTTTACAAAGAATTGTCCAATGACCTTCCTTACAATGCAATCCGGTTTCACCACTTCGTCCCTTAATAAAACATTCTCTTTATTAACTTAACGACTAAGCGATCTTTAACCTTCGACCACTTAAAATTGAAAGAAAAACGCTGAAAAGACTCCTGCCTTTTCGTTAACATCTCTCCCGGAGTTCTAATCGGTGTTCCCGATTTTCATCAATTCTGATTCGAAGTTGAATTATATAACGTTATTCTTGGCGTTTCGTTAAACTCACCGCGCGGCGGTAATCCTGGTTAATCTTAGACATATCCCTGTGTAGAAAACTACATAGGATTAACTTAAATAAACTAATGCTGACATGTGGAGCCAAAATGAGGAACGATTTTGGTCCTCGCAGTATGAAAAGAGACGTAAGCTACTAAATGCTTGAAAGGTTGGAACATGGAAATGTTATCATCTGTGGCCCACGACTAGCAGAATAACCGAATGTAAAGTGTATACGCCTAGAACAGCAGTAAGCAGTGACAGCCGATAGAGTAAACGAACAGTGAAACGGGCGAAGTCACCTGGCAGAGAAACAGGGAGAAACAAGTAGTCGGTCGTTAAGTGGAAGTGGACGGATAAAGATCTAAAGTCCAACAGTCGAGTCAAGTCGTAAAATAGTAAAGTCGTCGAACCTTTTTGCTTACTTTTATTATTATTATTATTTTTTATGTATAATTAGACGTGAATTTGAACATAATGTCTGCAACTTTAATAAAGTACTATCAACGTCCTTTACATATATTTAGGCTTTAGCGAACGTGCATAACAGACAACAGAGCAGTCATGAAGTATGCATGCGATTGTCTATATAAAGCATATTTATGCGGACATGAGATAACAGTACAGGGGTTTGGCTTAGGCACTATCGATGAACGTGTGATGTTCCAGCTGGACTAGGGGGATTCGGCGTGTAAAAATAGGCATCACCCTTCACGAACATAAGGTCAGATCATGTGCCTTCTCTGGACGGATTGGGTTAAGTGGCTTTCCCGACAGTTAAAATTTAAAAACAGTCGATCCAGATCAGTAAACATCATATCTGGAAAACCATGATTGTCGAAGTCTCATCAACAAGTATGCAAAGTGGACTATCCAGGCTGGACAGTTTTTTTTTGGATTTGCGAGAGAGAAATACTAGAACTTTGCAAAAGTGGATATAATTAAAGAAGATTATACAGCTGCTGGCTAGCACAAAACATTGACTTCCAGACAATATAAGAGTCTCGTTAGTTTCGTACTAATCCTTCCGAAGCGAAATTAATTTCTTGGATACACGCTGATGAAATGTGAAACATAATCGAAGGTTTGCATCGTAGTGGGGAATTGTTGGTGGTAATAATTAATGCGTTAAATAACGATTAGCTACGCGTATATAATTTAGTGACTCTATACCAAGAAGCCGAACGTTTCGTTTCAATTTCAGTTTTAGTGAAAACTCCTGCCGAAAACGACGAAGGCCACGAGCACAGATTCTGTATATTACATTATGCAACATCCGCAAATTGGTTTAACAACAGTTTTAAGTATTCCTCTGCGCTCTTTGATTTCGCAAAACGTTCTAAAAACATATGAATATCTATCAAAGAATGGAATGAAAACTCAAGTACAATATAACATTTATTGCATAAGATGTGGCCATAATTTTTACGAGAAGAATTTTTGTAATGAACACTGATGCATCAAACAATACAAGCTTGGAAAATTTGAGTTTTGATGACTGGATTCCTATCAAGTTCAAATATTTCTGTCAAGTTCAAGAAGTCATTGTTCGTTTTTTGTTTATTTTTCTGTTAATCTCTTTCCACAATTATTCATTCAGCTAACTAGAAACAATGACACTTGTTTCTTTAGTATTGTTTTTAATTAAAGATCATTGTATAACATAAGTAAAACAAACGGGGTCTGCATGTTGGTAATTCCTCTAACATTGTTTTACATTTATACGTAGATGACTTGCTAAGTGAACTTCTTTTACAAATCGTTTTCATTTTTTTTCGCTTTTATCGTATTGGTGCAGATAGTAAATGGCATGATTCCACAAAAGGTATAATAATGCGTGCATTATTGTTTATTTATATACTCCAGCTAAAATAAATTAATTCCACTTTACTTGACTCTTTGAAATAAGTCTAATGGTAAGTGTTGTTATTAACTATTACAATGTATATAAAAAAAAAAAATAAGAGAAAAAAAGAAGAAAGAAACACGTGCACACATCTTGCACAGATGCATGTCCGCAACCGGAATCAATCCCATTTGGAAGGGTACCCCTATGGCATTGCAACCCGCAAAAATTTAGCGAAGTGACTATAGCTTGTCTTTGCTAAGTTACGATTTATCGCGAAATAAAAAACAAACAAATAAAAGAAGCATTACAATTAAACAATATTAACAAGCGTGCACATATAAAATAAACTAAGCCACTAAGTACGATCACAAAAGCAGAAAAGGTATGTTATTGCTACTAAATCTCATGAAAAATTACAGTACAAAACCTTGAAAGACTGAAATGCCCAATCGTGTTAGAACAATTTGCAGAGATATTGCGCGACTACCGATTTTTGATATATCGTGATAAATGCTGAAACCTATCAGAAAACGCCAATTTCCTTACTATGTATAGGCCCTATCGTCGCCAAATTCGCCACAAATGTGCCATCTCTACATACATAAGACACTAAATTAATTAGAAAAAATTTAAATGATTTTCCTCAAATGCAGATTTTTAATATGTTTTGAAAGACCCTAAAACCCATGAGAAAAGCGTAATTTTAAAACCAGATCCTGGATCTATCACTGCCAAACTCGCCCCAATTATCCCTTGCGGATATACATAAGGCACGAAATGCAAAATGTTGCAGTCTTTCCGAGGCGGCATTGCTGTTAAGGAGACATCTGTCGTAGTAGCATTAGGAATCGAGGGTAGAGAATTTGAGATTGGAAAGATTGAATAGGAGAGCAGGATTTATTATTTTTGCCCATATTTTTTTGAGATTTGTACTGAATGCTACCAATGTTCGGCTTATTAGTGTTACTAGTTACGTTTGCGA
The DNA here is from genome assembly GCA_000688715.1 of Glossina pallidipes. NCBI lineage: Eukaryota > Metazoa > Arthropoda > Insecta > Diptera > Glossinidae > Glossina > Glossina pallidipes. The sequence goes on from KK500054.1 coordinate 19,634, forward strand.
TTGGAAAAATGTTAATATTTTCTGAAGGTAAAGATGTAGCGCTCGGTGCCTTCGCTGGATTTGACTATGAAAGATCCACAAATTCCATCGTTGACGGAAATGCTACGCGTTGATATTTTATAAGTATAAGGAGAAGACGAATGCTCTCTTCTCAAATTTCCCAGACAATGTCATGAGGTCTTTACCAACTTCCAAAACGCTGCCAGACACGTTTGGCCTTTTTCGTACATACACATTTATATGTACATCATAGCTTATATTCACTTAAAAACAAGGAAATTCTTATGCTTTTACTTTGTAAACGTATGATAAAGCGATTAGAATTTTTGCCTATACAATAAGAATGAAAGAACAAGTAGCTACCAAAAATCCGAGAGATACCACTAGTTTGTATTTTGACTATTCTAAATGTGTCTCTACATATTTACGTCGCGATGGTTCTTCTCTTTTTATATCCTACCGCAACACAAGGGCATATGCCGGTGTAAGCAACACCCAGAAGGACTTGACAAATACCTACCTTCCGAAGTACCTTCTGAATCGATTTAAGCTGGTCTGTCCGTTGCGTTCAACCTAAAACCCTCAATTTAGAAGATATTTAGATGAAATTTGGCACAATGCCATGCTTTGGTTTGGAAAATGGTTTGGATTGGACTATTTTTCCAGCATTTTCCGAGTAACGCCTCAGTTTGAAAAGTCGTGTTGTGAATTTAAGTAGGGTTATGTAAAATTTTTTATGTAGGCCTGTGACCCACTTTAGTGTTTTTAGTTGTTATAATTCTTTTCTTGGTATAAAAATTGTACCCAACATTAACAGTAGAAAGAATTATTAAAAGTTGATTCGTTTAGCGGTGTTGCGCAACCCTATTTCATCGGTCATTGCTCTTTCAGCAAGCATAATGGTGGACGCAAACCAATAAGACCAGCGAACGGGGATGTTACAATTTTCGATAACTTTATTGTGTTTTTTAATTAAACCTGCGAACATTTTTATTCCAATGGGGACAAGGATATTGTATTCTTATCAATAGCGCTAGGAGCGTTTTCCCAAGTTTTTTAGAAAAATTATCGAACACGGAATGCATACTAAGGATATTTATATTGCCATCGTTTATGCTTTCGCTTTGAATATTTTATTCTTTATTTTGGAGAAAAAAAAGAGAAACGAATAACACAAACGAATGAGATTCAACATGAAAAATTTCAACTTTAATACTCTGAAACTTGGGCAGAATATTTTGCTTATTTAATAGCAAACGACACGATCAACATAATTAATAATTTCGCGATGAGCAGGAGTTCCAAACTAAACAGAATAATGCCAAGAAAGTAAAGATCGAATGTCGTTATAGAAAAAAAAAAAATATCAAAGAAAAAGCAACTACTGAACATCTTACAGTGCCATTTTTATCCGGTACATTGGTGATAATAAAATGGCGTAATCTGCTACTTAAGTGAGCTCTGCTTTTAAACTGGCTGCTATCGTTAATATCTAAAATTTCTCGTTTTCAATTCGTATATATATTATGCAATAAACCTAAAATAAAATACTAGATCCCACGTTTGATTAAAAAAGCCGAAAGTGTTGTTGTAGACGGACTGATTGGTTAAATTTCATAGGTGAAATTTGAAACTGGCCGGAACCTGTCTCAAAAGCTCACAATAGTTTATGAATGATATATTACACAATCCTAGAGGCCGTCATCTTAAAAACTATGAAAATATATTACATTGATAAACGAATATATAACGCATAAAATCGACGATGACTTTACTACGAAGAGATGGATGAATGAGAAGATGAATGTGCCGAAACGGCAGATTTCAGTTCTTTTAGAAAGTGAACTAGAGTCTGTCGCTTAAATGCCTCTGCACTTTTACCCTAATATCTACACAAGGTAGTTAAATAGCGAAGGTTCGTCCTAAGACAACCCAAGATCAAGGACAAAGCCAATTCTTCTTCCTTATTTGCTTACGCACGCTTACGTACGCTTATCAAAATAATAAATTACTTACGAGTACTTTCGTTCTTGCATTTCTTATGCAAAGGAGAATTATTGGCACAATACTTTTTAATTTTATGTAAAAAAACCCCTTTAATAATATTTTAAATATTTTATTTTTATTTATCCTTTTTTAATATTTTTTTTCTTCTTTTCTTTTATAATAACCATCATTCAAACGTCGCAATACACAATTTCAGCTCTGTTTTGTTTTTCCTTTTATTATTTAATCATTTTTCAGTTAATAATGGATCAGTGAATTACTTCTCATTGCCTCTTTATAATAATGAATATATATTCTGGTTTTTTTTTTTATTTCCTTTTAATAATTAATCAATGATTTTCAATTAGCAAATGTAATGAATTTTATTTAATATATAAATATTGTATATTATCAATAATAATAATAATAATTAATAATTATTTCTTAATAATAGTAATATTCAGAAAGTTTTTTATTTTATTAATTATGTACTGTATATGTATCATTTTAGTAATGTTTAGGTGCAAAATTTTTTTTGATTATACCAATAATATGAAATTTACGATACTTTGTCTTGGAAAACTTCGCTATCTGTTCACTTGTGAAAGTGTGTAAATTAGATATGTTTGCGTTTTTTTAAGTCCGTTCGTCCAATAGTTGACTCATTCCTATGTTAAAGAGTTTTCAATTTAAATGGGTAAAGATTTAATTTTTATTTTCCTTTTTTTGCTTTAGATGAGATTTTTATTTAGTTATTTATAAATTTATAGTTGGAGATGTATATGATTTCTTACGAATATTTTTGTTTCCTTTTTCTGGTGGAGCATACAATATTACATAAACGTTTTACGTACATTGAAAGATATGAATGTAGCTGAGAATGATTTGGAGTTTTATTCTATTAACAATTTATTGTTTTTCAATCCGTTAATATAATTTCTTAGTTTGTTTTGTATAATAATTTTCTGCTCGTATGTTTTCACCCAATTATCAAAGATTTCCACTAATATTGCGATTTGAGTTTTACTTTAGCGTTTTGAGTTTTACTGAGCAAAACTGCGGGCATAATATCTTATTTAAAAAAAAAAAAAGAAAAAACGGCCATAGGTGTGCACAAGTGAAGTCAATCATAAAGTTTATCCGTTTACCGTATTTTTCGACTTGCAATTTAGGTTTATCATAAGTGTTTGACTGCTGCCGACACAGTCACAGTGTTGTGTAAAAATTGTTACAATTTTCAAAGCTGTTCTCAGTGCCAAATATCGATCAAACGAACAAGAAACTTGAGTTGAACTCCTCGGACGAATCTTGTCCATTCATCGCATCAAGTGAATGTATGATATTGTAACACTGATCTTGATATTGAATTATGGATCTGTTCGCTTTTCGGTTCGGTCCGTTTTTTCTTGAAATTTTTAGATCTGCTTTGTTTATATTTTAAAAGTACTTAAACGATTTATGCTATAGTATGATAGGAATTTTCGGTGATTGATGTTGAAAACATTTTTCAAGATTCCGATTTGCAAGTTATTGGTAGGATTCTACGCTTGCAGAGAGACCGAACTCGATCTCTAACGCGCATTAGTGCTCAGTGAATAAAATGCTCAATCGCATATATCTTTTCATTTGTTTAAACTTCAGCTTATACTTAAATAAAAAACTTTTTCTAAAAGATAATCTTTCACTTTAAAATTAATAATATACGTCCGGGAGTAAACGCTAAGCAAATAATCTTAGAGGCTTAGGATTTTTAAAATTATTACATAAGTTTTATACAAGTTTGTTTGTTTTGCGAATTAAGTATGTAATGATAGAAAAATATATCTTCAGTTCGTATTATTTACATTAACGAAACAATAATATTCTATAACAATATTAAGAAAACAAAAGAAAAATATTTTATAAAAGTTAAACAACAATGTAAGGAGTTTTATGTAGTGTTTCTTATATTTTTTATTCGATGACAATTACACAAGTTTCCATTCCATTAATCCCGCATCGAAATTTGGAGAAATTTTTAATTATGAAATATCGAAATTAATCAACATAATCTTTAACACTAAAGGCACTTTTTGTATAACTTCTACAACTCTTTGCTTTTCCTCATTTGCAGACGGCATTTGTAGTTATCATTAATTAACCATCCATCGATTGACGTGGTTTTACCACTTACTTCGAACCACCTTGTTTGTTTGGGAACGTGGATGATCAATCAATATGAGTGCAAGTCTAGTGAGGCTTACTATACCCTGCGCATTTACATAGTAGATATGGTCATAAAAACCATATCAAAGATGTATAATAATTCAGTTTAACACTTAGATATACAAATCAATACTTAATAAACGTAAAATTATGTTGAGTGAAGATGTTTAATAATTTAAGATTCTTTTGCAATTCCGTTACGAACGACTCGAGCAACAATTTATGAAGAAGAAAGGGTCCTCGTAAGTTTTCAGGACAATTTAGTTCTTGCAAAAACTATTCGATTTTTTTTACTTCAATAAAACGTATATCACATCTTTCTCCCTTTGGGGCGAAGAGTCAGCAGAGGAGTAATGTAGTGTAAATACCTACAATTCTGAAGACCTAATAAATTATGTAAAGCGGAATGTGGTCAAGCTCTCAAATCCACTAATTTTTGACTTTTACGATAACTACTTCAGCAGCAGTTGTTTCAAAGTAATATAAGATTTATAAACCAAATGAAAATCAGTTGACCTTTTCATCAAAGTAATTATATTTCTATTTTATAAAGGGGAGATAAGTTTTATTTCTTAGCTGATCTTAGCTGATACATGTGGTACTGCTAGGATATAAATGCAAGCTCATCCAAGCTTCGAGAGAAGACCTTTTGCACTCGAAGAAAAGCCCAGGGGATAACCTTCTGTTACACTTGCCATAAAAACTCATCACGATAAAACCAAATTGAAAAAAGTTACGCTTTCCGCAGAAAAGTTTGCTCTTATTCCTTACGTTAAAGTAAATATGATCAAAAATTGCTTTATATTTTCATAATCGTTGAATTATTGTTACATTTATACTATTTCTTAAACTTAAGCAGGGTTAAGTATGAATAAAAATACGATTGCTTTTATATTTTTGATATTAATGAAAATTTGTTAACAAACTATGTATGAATTATGAAAATGTGTAGAATTCTGTGTATAAAGGCACAACAAAATAACTGGAGATATGTAATAGGAAATCGTTACTATCTCCCAACATAATAACTTTATTTCAAAGCCTAGGATGAAAAATACATTTTCATTCAGCACAGCTGTTATTCGCTGGCTTGTCATTTTTTTTGAAGATTTTTCTTCGTAATGATGAATTTTTGTCAAAAATTATACACACGTTCCTTTATATATGTTCTACAACTCGCAACTGTATTTTAAACAGCTCGAGCAAAGTTTACAACAATTATCTAATGGACTCTTTTCGTTGTCAAGCATCAGCAAATTCTATATATTCCTAAACAATAGCGAAACTAACAAAATTGGAAGTTGGCAGCATTAACTTAAATCTTGGATCTAATAGCAAATCTTTGGGAAGGCAATTCCCGACTTTGGGTTTCAAACTTGGAGTTCATTTTTATCTTTTCCCGCAGATTATATCCCTTCTGTAGATCGTGTATTACTGACAAAATATTTTTAAATTTTTGTGTTTTTCCATATGAAGCAGATGAAAGCAAATTTTCAATTTTACTCATAAACTGCTTATGCATGTACTATGTATTTACGTATCGACTTTCTTCCACAAGCCCTTCCCGGCTTGACAGTTTCTCAGACGAGCAATTTTAGAATCATGCATCAGCTACTGATATACTTTCTTAATGCATTCTCTAATATACGGAGCGGAAGATTGCAAAAGAAATCACGAAAGATGTATAATCTAATCCCGACAAGATTTGCCGCGATCCGATGTCAATTTCAATCGTGTCGTTGTTATCGATATAATTGTGTAAAATGTATGTGTCGCAGCCCTAATTCGATGAATGTCATATATTTTTAAGGTCTCGATATGGCTCATATATTATATAAAGTTTAGAGGAAAGATTTATGTTGTCATGCCTTCTATGCACAGAACTTTGTTTTGTTTTGAGAAATCGTTTCTCTCAAATATTTTAGAGATCTCTCGTGAAAACAATTACTTGTAAAAATCTTATCTTTTCTGAATTTTTGTTTTTCTTTTTGTTTGGTTTAATAAATCTGATGATAATGTATAGTAAAAAGTGTGTTTTTTGTTGTTTTATATATTACTTATTGGAAGACATTCTTTTTTATACAAGTTTAAGACACAGAAAATATACGATTTTTTTCTTTTTTTATATATATTTGTTTTCCTTTTTTGTTCTTAATACAAATAAATGGATTTCATCTATATGTTGTTGTTGTTGATGTTTTATTTTATAAACACATGTTAATAATGATTTGGTTTTTTTTACATAAATTTTCTTTTGACTTTTGCTTTTTTAGGTTAATTTTAAAGCAGAGTCGGGAAGCAGAAGAACCTTAATTTTAACTGTAATCATAAGAAATTTGTGGATAGTAAGAGAATATTTTAAAAGAGAAAAAATTAATTTAAAATGTTATACAATTTAAAACCAAATTGCGCATATCTTTTACTTTTCTTCTAGTTTTGTCGTCGCATGTAAATTACTTTGTAAGAAAAGGATAAACGATTTGCAAACGATATTTTGTGATGTTTATTTTAATATTTATTAAATTAGTTTGCAATTTTTAATTGGTTTTTTACTTGGACTATGAAAATAAAGCTTCTCTTTTTGGAAAGATATTTTTTCGCTTATAATGGCAAACTAATTGTTTTATTTAAATTATTACAAGTTAATCATGTTAAAAGTGATTGAAACGTTTTAGAAGTAAGGACGTTGTGTAGATTATAGAATGCTATTTTGCAATACTGAAAGTCTTTTGAGAGAAGCTACACCAGCCCTTTGATAAGACCTTATAAATAAGAAAATCAGTTCGCCTGTAAGTGAATTATTAACACATTACGTGCGAGATTGGCTCTTCACCTGCACAATTGATGTGAAAAAGGTCCCAATACGCAAACACGTAAATACGTACTTACATACATAATAGTTAATTTTGCATATATACCGCATGTTAAATGTAGTGAATGATTTTTGTTACTATCCCTTTTCGTAAACTTTGTTCAAAACTTTCGCGTAAATTCAATAGCGACACAATTTAGCAAAAAAAAATTTAACAAAAAAAAATTGTACTCATTTTTATTATGATCGTTTATTTAACATTCTTTCCTGCCAGCATGGATATTTCGGGTATCAAAATTTTGCACACGACTTTAGTTACGAGGACAACGGAAGAGGCAGAGGATCGTTTCGTAATGGCTTAGATGTCAATTCAAATCACTTTACCACAGTAAAAGCGTGATTGATTCTGATAAATTAGGCGATTGCATTCGTAGAAGAAGCGACTATTCGAGAGTTAGGATAAGTTAAAAAGTTTCATAACTTACGAGCGTCATCCTGTGGCCTTCTGATTGAGCGTAAAGTGATAAAAAGCTCCTTACCAATCTTGCAATCCTAGGGGATGTATAATCCCCTAAAGCTTCTTGAAATGTTGTTATAATAATAGTAGGCAATTTTTACCAAAAATAAACTGTAATTGGAGAGCAAGTCCGTAAAAAGCGTAACCGTGGCAATCAAGCTTTCCTGGAATTATTTAAATAACATCAAACAGTACAAAAAGCAATGAAAGCATAAATAAATACAAACATAACGAAGCGGACATGAAGCGTCAACTATTTAGCTGTTAACTGTCGGCGCGTGAGTAAACCGATCAGGGTCATTATTCCGCCGACCGTGCAAGTGGTCCTCGCGAATCTCTCCGTAACAACATTTGCAAATATTTCCTAAGGATTGTTTGTTATAGCCGAACATTGTTGTATATAAGTTGCTTCCATTTGTCGTCTGTAATAGCCTTTCTGTGGACAGATTCGTTTTTAAACCCACCGCCAAAAGATGCGGGTGTACTCATTTTGTCATAATCTTCACAACGCCCAAAAAGAAGCTTCAGAGACCCTATAAAGTATATATATTCTTGATCACCGTGAAATTCTGAATTGATTTAGCCATGTCTGTTCGTCTGTGTTATATGTGTTTTTGGCATTCTCCTGGTCGCAAAAATGAAGATATCGGCTTCGAATTTGGTAGAAACATTGGAACTTTCTGCAAGCAGTTTGGTATTAACGATGGGCCAGATTGATCACGACACATGTCCGCAGTACGGCGGAAAGTGAACGCAGTTCCGTTTTGTTAAGGAAAAATTTTTGGGTTTTTCTTCATTACTCACAAATTGGAAAATTTTTGGGGTTTTTCTTCATTACTCACAAATTGTAAAAGATAGAAGATTAAAATTTTCTATATTTGTTTTACGAAAAACTATTGTTATTGCAAAAACTGGAAAAATCCGCTATGTCCACACAAAGTTATAAATGATTGAATTTCCTTTTTTTTGATTTTTTTCGAGATTTTTTGTTAAGTAACAAAAAATTAAACATGACACAATCTTTAAAAGTATTTTGGACGTTCATTATATGCAGATGATTACGAAGATATTGTCTGCCTAAAAATGCGTTATTTCTAAAATGAATATGGTGGCTACCACGACTTAGTGGATTCGTTTTTTCTTAACACTCAAATAAGAGAGCTTGGAGAGTAGAATGTAAAAAGCTAAGTATTAATTTTTTCTTAACAATAACATTGAATGAAAGCGTGGCGCACTAAAGATTCTAATAGTGCTGCGTATGCTAGATTCGGCTCCAGCCGAATGTAGCTTTCTTATTTGTAGAACTTTGTAATGTCAAACTATTAACTAATCTATGAATGTGCCTGTACCGCCTGTATGTTTCCGTTTGTAGCGGAAATGAGGAAGAGTGAAAGCTAAGCCAATTTGCTTGAAATTGGTATTTGTCAATAGTCTCGAAAATAAGAATCGGTAGAAAAAAGTAATTATAAGTATGTAAAAGTGTTTTCGTATAAATAACGGCCATTAAAAATAAAGCGTTTGTAGTAAGTTGAACTAGTTGATGCGAAGCCCATTGCTTTTCAATCATTTATGAAATCAATTAACTGAAATCTAGCTTTTTGAAGGTGTAGTCTGTAAGACGAAATGGGACGATTTCTTCTGTTGCGAGTCTTATCTTATCATATGATATTATCGCAAACGTATATACATAAATATTCACACCATTACAGTTATTTAAACTTTTAGAAAATACATGGCAGCCCGCTATCAGCATAAAACGGAAAATAATATGAAAATTAAAAACTGTGTTTACTAAAGCACGGATGTATATAATTACAAATCAAATATGATTTCATAAGTTTCAACAAGATATTAGAAACATTGCGAAGGATCTTTTCCGACAGTATTCTCCCATTAGCATTCTTTCTCCAAAACCACCTAAATTTCATTAAAGTTAAGCGTTAGCGAATTTTTAATTGAATCGCAATGTGAGCAATAGATATTCGTACAAACAATGTTTGGCATAATTCACTTGTGTGGTAGGTTTACAGTTTTTTTGGGAACGTTTCTTTCTCATTTCAAAGGTGGACTAGGCTGGTTTATTTTCGTTAAAAACTGTTTTTAGGCCTTCTTTTAAAAAATTATTTGAAAAGTCTAGAATAAAAATTCGGTCGTTCAAAAAATGTACTGCGGAAGTTTGAGAAAGTAATTCTTTTTGGACCGAGTTAATGCTTAATTTGTCTAAGACTGAAGTGATAATTAAAAAACGTAATATTTTTCAATAATTTCGAAATTGCTTCTTAGTTTATATGTATCATGTGTCAAAATTCAGAACGTGGGGAAAACATTTTTCAATATATATAAAATTTTTATAGACGTTTATAAAATTTTTTGTATTTTAAAAATTAAAAAAAAATCAAGTTTTGTTGATATGAATTCAATAAGTCTTCTTGTTTTTCTATTTTTCATCATTTTTGGATTTCATAATTGGTAACATACTTGTTTTCGTTTTTTGTTTCAATATAATCTACGTTTGTTTGCTATTGTGTGGGTTTTTACCTCATCAATAAAATAAAATAAAAATGATACAAAAACAAGTAACGTATTTTGTTTTTAAGTTTTTCGCAAATTTTGTGCGCGTTTCCAGTCAGTGCACTTACGACTTATGACAAAATCTGATGGTTAATACATTCATTATAGAGATAGATATTTAGTAAAAATAACTATCATATCCTTAAATTTAAAATAAATACTTCAAATACTTTGGTTGAAATGAATTTCTTTTGTTAGAGAATTATATAAAATAATCGGTAGGAAATTTTAATATTATTTTCATTTTTTGGGTCTCGTGTTATTATTAAATTGAGTAGTCAACACTATTTACATAAAATTGATTTTTCTTTAATTTTATATTTCACAACAAGGGTGAGGAGAGATATTGAAAAAATCGTGAGGTATGGTTGCTTGGGGAAGGTTACTCGTGTAAAAGTTGATATTAGGCGGTTGCCATGTTCATTGCCATTGAAGGCTTTTCCTTGCAAATACATTTGAATTGAATTCAACAACAAAACTAAGCACAATATTTGAAAACCGAACCGAGACTGGATCACTTTCCGCTTTAGAAAGAAATGAAAAATGTACCTGTTATCCAAGTACGTAACAAACTCGTAGTATGACGAATAGAATGATGAAATGATAAATGAACAAATAAACTCTGTTCGGTGAAGTTGGTTGCTTCACAAAACGCATACAACGCGCCCATATTTCTCGAAATTTCAAATATAAAAATACAATACAATACAATAAGCATTTATACGGTATAAGATGCAGTTGTTTGCAAGCAATCCTTCAGTGTATATCAAAAAGTAAATAGATGGAAGTCAACAAGCAGAGTTTAAGGCACTCCATGTTTTTCTGTTTTAAAATGGAGAAAAAATGCCGTTTAGACCACGCCAATGGTTAAGTTGGCTTGCAACAAGCTATGAAACAGTTGGAAAGTGATTTGGGGGATTTCGTACAAAAAAATGTTAGCCTTGAAAAGAAGGAATGTGCTCAGTTTAGAGGAATTGAAAAGAAATCGAGGATTATGAAATTCTGAAACCCGGTGAAACTGCAATAACTCGAACTTGAAGGAAGAATTTTATTTAAGGTTAGGAACTTCTGCCCAAAGCAGTCGACGACTATTTCGCCTCTAAACCACGAAGTTTTTACCGTGAGGCTATCTGCAAGTTACCCGATAAGTGGCAAAAAACCATAGATAATGCTGGTAAATATTTCGATTATTAAGATTTACAATAAATATCTTTTAATTAGATTGGAATTTATTCAAAAAATACACAGAGTTTATTTATATGCCGAATAAGTATATTTTATTGTGGCGTGACATAAGTAGCAAACGCGACAGATTATTTCCTGTTTTCGCTAAATGGTTCAATGCGAGCTCTTTGTGTTCACTTGGGTTCAGCAGAAACCAGTAAGGGATTTGTTCTTTATCTGGGAGGCAGGCGGCTGGCAGGCGGTAGTGTGATTTAGCTACCTTTCGATCTTAAAGTGGAATATGGGTATGATATGAAATAAGAGTGGCATCCTCGCATGTATTTGCTAAACTTTAGTCTGCTTATGATTTGCGGAAATCTGGTGTGTGATTTTTCTGAATCACTTGAAAACAAGGAACGCAAATATTCTGTTTATTTCAAACAAAACTTTGACAGCTTTTGCTTTTTATCTCTCTTCAAACATGTTGACTTTGCTTTTACTGTGTTATGTTTGTGTTTATTTATGTTTATTGATGGTTCAACCGCTTGATGATCAATTTGTTTCTCTTTCTTGTTTGTTATTTACGGATGTGATGTGTATGCGCGTTCGTATTAAACAATAATATATGTATATACAAACTTAATAGAAAACGCTTATTCCTTATTACATTTACAAATACATATACATACATACACTGAGCTTGTATTAACAAATAAAATTTAGCAACAATTGAGTTTATGTTTAACTTTCTGTTCGTTCGTATTTAATTAATTTTCACGTTTTTCGTTTAGTCCACTTTCACAATTAAATTAAGAGAGTTTTCGCCAATATCTCTTCGATATGGTAATCGTTAGTAATAATTCTGCCTTGAAAATTTTTTCTACCTAAACCAAGCATAAGTATAAGCTAATTAAGAAGATCCGATCCGATCATCATCATCAATTTGCTAGTAATAAGTTTATTACCTAGAAATGCACAGAAAAAAAAAATTAACAAAAAATAATACATTTCTTTAGTTTTGCTTTCGCTTTTCTTTCTTAAAGAAACATAAAAAGGAAATCTAGTTTTCTATTTATCGTAATTTAATTTAGGATTACTTTTTCAAATTTTTCGTTAACTAATCGTCTCAATAATCTATACTAACACTAACTAATTTTTCTCGCTTCGCTCTACTTGTTTTACTTTCGACTTTTTCCTTCTTTCCTTAAACTATTATAAAATGGTTGCTGTTGGTAATAGGTACATTTAAATACTCGTTTTTTAATGGCTCATTAATGTTATTCTTTAGTTTTGTTGCCTTAAAAAATCTCTTGTATTTTATTTAACAAATTTCTTTTCATTATTTATTTTTCAATACAGTAAATTCTCATTGTTGTTGCACTTATCCAAAATCTATGATCGTCAAAAGAAATGTAAATGAAATAAACAAACTAAAAAAAATAAAATTCCACACTCAGTCTCACATTTAATCAATCATTCATGGATTTGCGCTTCGTCAATCAATTACAATCATAAAACAATTATGGTATTTGTTCGGAACGTACACACAATACATACATATAGTAATCCGAAGGTTAACTTTCATTCAAAAATTCATTCACTCATTCATTCATTCATTCATTTTGTAATAACTATTGTTGTCAATATTATGTTTGCGTTGTTATCTATTGGTGTGTAATGTTACGAAGGAATCCCCATGAACATATGTTAATTTGGGTAGTTATGCGTATGCATGTTACGAATTGTTGTTAAGTGATTCTCAATCATTGCCCTATTACTATAATTTGCTTAGCATCACGCGTTTGTTAGCAGAGTTGTAACTAAAATCATTACGACATGAGTTAATAAGACTGATGAAGGATTCTGGAAGAGATGGGCACCTCGTCCACATTGCTGAATTTCAATCTCTTCCGGATGATAATTGATACATTTCTTGGGTCGTCTTCGCTTCTGCGTTTCTTGCGACTGACGGCGGGTGCTACAAGCTCCTGGAATACATAATAAAATTTGAAAAGTATTATTTACTTACGGGAACACTTTTAAATAAGTATATATAATCAGACAATATTATTGTTGAAAACATTTTACATCTAAAAGAATCATTGTGATTTTTGGTTTGCAGACGTGAAAAGAATGAAAAGAATGCATGGAATGTTATAAGAAAATACTAACTAATGTTATAATATATTACTAACTACTATAATGGAGTACTGATAGGTAAACAAACTAAGAGCTTCAGAAAGTTTCGGAAAACTGTAAAGTATCTTGCCAAACTTACCCACTATACCCAACTCCTCCATTGGGTCAATGTCCAATTGTTTGGAGCCGCAAGGACATAACGTATCCACAACTAAAAGTATAAGGTTACTATGTGGTATTTTCTGAACACTAAATGGACGTTCACATCCTGACACATGGCAATTTGTTAACTTCCCCTAAAAATGTGGAAAATAAAAAATATTAGGGTATTTAAATTCTCCCTTACTTTCCGTCTAAAAATTTTACCCACCTTTAGGGGATTATTTTGACCACCCTGGTTTAATCTTTCTGGCTGCAGCATATATAAGTCAGTACGCAAGTCGCAACGTCGGGCATTATGAGGATCAGGGCTCATTCTAGGACCGACATACGGTTTATGTTGCTTTGGCGGTGGTGTTGTATATTCCTAAAAGAACAATATATCATAAGGAATTAAAAATAATACGAAAATTGTTAAATTCAGTAGCAAACTTACGACATCTGTCGTGGTGAAGAATTCTTCCAATTCGTCGTCCACCGGCGAATTATAGTCTTCTTCAAATGGCTCATAATCATCTGGATAGGTGGGCTCTTCAAAGTCTTCATTGTAGGTATAATCATCTTGGGGCCACGCTCGCAACGGCAATGGCAATGGCAGCATACCTAACCAGGCTGCACTTACATGTACGACGTAGTTGTACAACCAAGATACGTCACGATAAGGTTTTATTATATCCCCAGTGGCGGCATACGGATTATCGGCATTTGAACATATGCCCTGGTAATCGTTAACCGTTACACGTTTGTAGATACGATCTTGCACCAAAGAATCCATGATGGTGCCGTCGATTTGACCAAAAAATTTGCCCGTGTGCTCTGGCTCTTCAGAAATAATCACAAAGCCGCTATTATCCAAAACGTAACAATCTAAATTATCAGAAGCACAGGAACGTTTGCAGCCGGTGTTTCCAGTGCACTAGGGAAAAACATGCCTAGCTTGTATCTGCTTCTATACATGTACAGAAAAACATTTTTGAAAACTTACGGTCGAGGTCACATTTATAAAATGTTTAGCCAGCGAATCATGTTGAAATTGTAAACCTACTACAGCCGCTGGAGCTTTATGACCGCGATGTTCGATGAATATAGCATGTGAGGCTGTAACTAAGGTAGAATTTGTCTTGGAATTATAGCCTGAACCGAACGGCACACTATATACGAAACTGTCTTGTTCCACCGTATGCTGGTCAATTGCTCGCTTATACCATGACATATCTATAGCTCGAGCATTCTCTTCGCTAAAATGTCTGCAAGCCATTAACACCATACTTAGTTAGGCTTTTAATTTTGGTAATTGGTAGGTGGACATTCTACTCACGGTTCTGGTGAGTCATCAGGCTTTTTGATGTGATCGATCCAACGCAGCAGACCTGAACGCGTAGCCACAAATGATGTCGTTACAATAAACTTTTGATATCCTTGTCTAAAAGTTTTGGAAAATTTTGCGTTAGAAATTTAATTTATACGCTTTATGGAAGTTTAAAAAGCTGTTGTGTTAAAGTTGTATAATCATACTGTTTTAGCACCAAACAATGGCGTGTAAGCCCTTCTTCATTTTCCTATAAAGAGCATATAGCTTAGATCTAAATAAACTGCTTTCCATTGAGTAGTTTAGCAGTTTAGCCGTAAATATTGGATGGACTGTGCAGATAAAGTTTAGTATAACTGGAATAGGGAAACTGCAATGTAATAATACCAACTAATTTACTTGTTTGTATATGAAGTTTAATGGCAGCAGTGTTTCGAACTTTCTTGTTAATGAAATTTTTATCCTCTTTTCATAATTGTTAGCTTTCTACGGACGAAGATGAACTCTCCATTAAAAACACACTTTGTTTCGGCACCAAAGGATAAATACACGAACAGAGATTAGCAAACAAAAAAGGGGAACCGAATTAAATTTTTCTTCATCAAAAATAAAATCGTTGTCTAGATATCTCCAAGGTATTCGACGGTGTATAGCATGACGCTTTTTTTTCCAAACAAATTAGGTTTGGTATCGATCAAAATTTCGGACCGTATTGTTAAATAAAGTTCAACAAGATTTTTCAGCGACATATTCACTTCCAAAAAATTTTCTTTAAATTCAATAATGCCGCAAAAGCGTCCGTTTTTCTCTTCCGTCTCTTCCTCTTCATTAATAAGCTCCTGTCTGTTAAAAAAAGCCCAGCTTATTTGTTTGCTGATAACAGCAAATCTCGCATCACCGAGCAACAAAATAACAAGTAAGACAAGTGAGAAAATTACATTTGGTTATGGCCGAATCTTTTATACCCATCACCGTTATTCTAAAAAAGACAAAAAAAATTAAAAGAACTAAATTTTCATGCTCCATAATACGGAGTGGGCGCGGCTGATTTTTTCTATTTTCGAAATAAAAGTTTTTGTCGCACAAATACGTAGTCGTTTAAGTCACTTCCAAATTCTTTTGCAAATATGTAGGCGATATCTTCACTTTCGCTAACGAAACAATGTTTACCACAAATACTGCACAGTTTTGCAGACAGATGGACGAACGGACATGTTTAGGTGCGTTCCAAATTTAAAATTGGCCAAGAATTTATATGCTTTATGGAGTTTTCACAGCTTCTTTCAGTGCCTTATAAAAGTGCCCACAGAAAATGCGTTCATATTTTTGTACATTTATCTGCTATAGTTTATAAGCAATGAACAAAAAAGTAATTTTTTATTCCATTTTTTCGACGTTTACGTGGTGTTGTGAGCGTGTCTTTCGACCAATTTGGCCCTTGTTTAGCACCAACTTGCGTGCAAAAACTTCCAAAGTGCTTGCCAAATTCGAAGGCGGTAGTCTAATCTTTGCGGCCAGGAGAAACAGACATTACACAGGCGGACAGGCGAATAATCGGACAGAGATCGAGAATATATACATTTTGTGGGGTCTCTGATGTGGCCTTCTGGGTCACTGCAAACGTTTTAACAAATGACCCCCAACGTGATTGGTATAAAAAAGGCATCGATATATCAGAAAAATGTTGAAATGATTGTATCCTTCTTGGAGCTTCACTGTGAGTTAAGTCGACTTTTGCAAACAAATAAAATTATATATGGTTTAGTCCCAAGACATATTGAATGATATGTTAATGTATGACGAAACCACAAATTAAATTTAGGCGGTACGACGTCATTTCACTTTAACTTTGCGGTGTTACCACTTGATACTTTTTACATGATCGTATCGTGAATCAGCTTGAAATCACTTAAATTCCCCTTTGTGAAAAACCACAAAAGACAAAAATTTTACGATTATCAAAACCAAAGATTTTTGAGAAACGGCATCTAGCTGTAAATCGCTTTCTATTATCCAAATCAATTTACTTATTGGTGCAGATTTATGATAATTAAACATGACGCTAGGAGGAAATAAGAATTTTAACATATTTATAAACTTTTTTAAAAATTTTAATACAGTGTTGTCTGCCCGTTTAATTACTACTATAAAATTTATATATATATATATATATACATATAAATTAATATCAACTGAAGGAAGGATTGTTGCAATTTAAAGAAAATTATTGTATAATATTTTGATAGCTAGTGTGAAGTAAAAGATAAACAACATATGCGCAATCCCCACAATGTAGGATAAACAACGAATGCGTTATAATACCCAACGAGCACCCAGAGAGGCATTGTGCCGGATCCTTATATAGCATTGGAGCCGTTCTTTTTATTACTCGCAAATTGCTAATCTCCTACGTAAACTATAACTTATAATTCTGCAATATCTCGTTGTGACCCGAAGCGATCAAAATTTTTTCTATAGCAGCCTTCAGCTATACCTAGTAAGTATTTGTGCCACTTTCAAGGTCACTATTTCTTACAGGCTGTTTTTTGCTTTTTTTTCGAAAATATCAATTAATCTCATTTCTTCGCTAAAGACTTAGATCGTTTCGAAAAAGTCTGCGCTTGTGTTAAGTTTTACTTTTCGTTTTGAAATTTTCGCAGCTTAATCATTAAGCAGTGAGTGACATGAATTTCCTTTAAGCCTAATAGATTAGAAGCAAGTATGTCTTTTCCCCTTACCAACAGCAAACAGCCAATCCTGAGTTTTACTCGAATAGAGAAGGAAGAATTTTCACACATTAAAATAAGAACTTGTTTTAAACCTCAAGTATTATATATATTAAAGCGAGTTTCCTTAAATTTCAATTTCGCTCAAGGTATTTCTTTCAGTTATTATTATGAAAAAAGGAAGCCTACCTTCTTAACACTTTTAAAATTAAGTCTAATTCATTCATAAGTTGTTTCTAAGGCGAACGTTACGCTCGCCTTGGCAAGCGCAAAGTCCAAGCACAAAAATTTGCAACTATAAAGTAACAAATTCACGACAGACCTTAAGTTGTCGAAGACAATGAAGACAAGCAATTTCCAATTGCTTCCTTCCAGCCAAATAATGCCGAAATTATTTCGATATCAACATTTTCCATAAAAACAGCGGTTGCCAAGTCACCCTTAAACAGATCAAACTTACGCTTCACTTGATGACAACGAAATTCCTGTAATTCCGCCCATGTATAGATTTCAAAGGAATCGCCCCCCTCCTCAAACGTGCAGTAATTTCAAAGAAGGGCGATGACGAGGTGTAACTTCTCGCAGATATTTGGAGTAAATAAATATATTATGTTGTAGACTTACGAATATCCTCATAAATCAGTCCAGTCCACATTAGCAGAGCTTATAACAAAGTTTGCGCCGTCTTTACATCTTATCTGTAACTATTCTTTGGACATCCAATCTCACAATGACGGTATCCGGAATTCTTGTCAAACTCAGATATGTCTAGTGGACCTATTTGAATTGCTTGTTATCAACCTGCTACATTCCACATTTATTGGATTTTTTTGCATTACGGGACATAAGTTCAAAAGGAAATTTGATTGATATCAAGTAGCGTACTGGCAATTTTGCACCTAAACGTGTTGAACGTTAGAATATCTACTAGATATGTACTTTGTCCTATTCATAGATTTCCGTTACTATTGTCTCTTACAATTTATTTCCTCAAAATAAAATCTACAACTCCAACATCTTGAATTTTAAACTATATTTTTATTTGTGCTATCATGTTGTTTTATTTTCGCAAATCGGCATGTCATTCACATATATAACTTTTCTTTGTACACCGTCTTGTTTTCTTCTAATATGGTAATGTTGATGGGTTTTTGAAAGTGTATGAATCTACGTTTAACTTTTGCTAAACTTTTGATGATTTACTTTACAATTTATTCAGAAATTTTTTACGCTGTGTGCTTTCGTGCCAAAATCTTCAAGAAATTGACTTTATTGCTTTATTTCGCTTTATAGAAATGCTGTTACAAACTCCATCTCACATATATCAAGATAATGTTTACAGATATTGACAGTACAAACATTATTGAAGAATGCCATATTAATGGTGAGTAGGTTTCCTCGTAGCCGATTGCTTTTTTATGACATGGTATGTCTCAAATCTATCAAGTTTTTCACTTGGGTCTTTTGAGCACCATTCTAATGTTATTGATTTCTTCCTTTCAGGTAGTTTCCATATTTTCCATATACCACGGTCGACAGATGCCGTCATTGCCTTTTTTCATAAATTTCTATGTGGGCCACTTAGATTCTGATAGGTTTTTACGCCAATATAAACATTGTAGCTCTAGTTAATTTTGTTAAAGCCGCTCCAATGCAATATTTGCTTTATTACAAGAATAAACTAAAAGCGGCTCTTCTTCAATTTTATGTTATATAAAGTTTGTCAATGGTTATGTAAAATATTTCCCACGAACCCGTTGGTTCACAATAGAACTTATCATCCAGAAAAACGCCGCTTCGGCTAATTTTAATCTTTTTTCCCTTAGGATCAACAAACGAGCGTGGCTTGGAAATAGTATCCATTATATATAAGCTCCGTTTGGCATCCAAATATTTACGCCCATGTTTTAAATCCCATCACAGCCGTCTACCAAAAAAACTAATGGTTCACAAACGGGATAAGCTCTTTCACGTGTAACCTTTTGAATCAGTCAATGATAATGGGCAATCAAGAGGATATAATTTAAAAAATGACTATGTAGAACGAAGTTACTCCAAGGGATTCAATCCGTTAAATCTCAACGTGTACCACTTGTTGGAAAACTACAAAAATTGTGCAAAGGTAAAATTTCACTATGGTTACCAAAAATATGGTTATATTTACGCAAATTGTTGAAGAGAAAGTAGAGCTGCTCCGACCAGAAAGAGGAAACAAGATTATGTTTTACTAATTCTCAACTGTAAATGCTACTGTATCACAATCGCAGCCAGTTTTTTGCGAAATTTAATATAATTGATTATGAAATTATGCAATTTGATTTTGTCAAAAAGAATGCGGGTTGTAAATGGGCACGAATGAAAGTATTGTTCACAATCTCATGGATTCTTTTTTTGATGATTTATTATGTGCTGATTACTCTTCTTAGCTTTAACTAGTTTGTTTCAATTTTACGTAACACTGTATTGTGGGAATACTAACTATAAAGCACATCATTGAAAAAATTACCTTTTCAATATTGCCAATAAAGTGGCAATAGGACTAGTTAATTAAATAAGTTTTAATAAAACAATTATATATATAATATAATATTTAATGATTAGTAAGATATTTAAAAAGAACAAGTCATGAAAACAAATTTAAAAATTGTGCGAATATTAAAAAAAAAAGAATAGAAAAATTAAAGGTGAGGAAAATACAAAGAGAAAATAAGGTGCTTTATTATATAGTATACAAAACAACTTGTGCTGTTTTTTTAGAAAGAACGGTTAATGAAAGAAATCATATATATATCTTACTCCTAAGAGACACTTACTGTTTGTCTTCTTTGCCGTTTGGAGAAACCGTTGAGTTGCGATCTAAGCCATCGGTAACCATTGCATCACGCACCAGACTTTGTATCAAGGTTCGATCGCAAAAATAAGGCTCGGCTTTACGAGAACCTTGTACATTTACATGTTGACCGAAATGACCCACAGGCGTTGCACCGTGTATATTGTGATGTGGCTGTGGTGGTTTCGGTCGTACCTTAAGTGAAGTATATATGATGTAAATTTGTAAGATGACCGATGAAACGGAGCTCTTACCGACATCCATTTCCAGCCGGGTCTTCCGGCGCGTGCCAAGAAATGCAACACCTGCTCTTCGGGTGAACCGAAACTGGGCTCCTGATCCCGTGGTGTATATTCCCCTGAGTTTTCGCGCTCTTTTTCCAAGTCGCTGACGCTATTATATTCACAGTACACCCAATCTGGATGTACTCGCCAATTGTCTCCCTTAAAATATTCCGTGACTGAAAGAAAGATACCAAAATGAAATTAATTGCGATGGAGAAGTCTTTAGCAAATATACATACCATTTTTTCTGGAATGCCGTATCTCTTGTTGGGAGACAAGTTCATGGCTGCCGTATTTTTCAGGTAATACAACAGCAAGCGTAAAGGGCGTGTCCTCAATAGGACCGTAGAAGTATCTAAACAAACACAAACCACTTTAGTTTAAGCTGGGATTCTCTTTTTTCCACCTTTACCTCTGTGTTTTCGCATTTACTCTTTTCATATCATCAAAATGTTGCAAAATAGTAAATTCTGTTTCGCCCTCCTTAGGTATGATCATATCACTACGCATCTACACGGAATGATAAACGTAAAGAAGAGTATTGATATATTGATACTATATTTTTCTGCTTTGACTATGAACTCACGTCATATAATAGATTTTTATTCATTTCCACAATTTCATGATCGTTGCCAATTTCGGTTTCCGGCAGTTCCAACTCCGTTATATCGACCGAAGTATATTTAGGCCGCAGTTGATCAATATACTGGTTACCATCGTTTAGCGGACGTAAGTCTGGATGGTAGAGTACCCGACCATTGTTATCAACGATAAACGAATATCCATTCGGTCCTAGCTTGTGTTGTGGTATCATTTTTCGTATTTCCTCAACGGGTACGTCGGTGCCAACTACTCCTAATAAATTGGCTACACGGACCGAATGGTTCCGTCTATCGAAGACCGGAGTTGAAACTGTCGTTACCAAACGGCGTTGATATTCGGAATCACGTGCCAAACCCCCTGATTTCCCGGCCATAAAAACCGGACTCCAGTGCATCGGATGATCAGCTTGATACATAATCATTGGGCGTGCCATGACCAAAGCGTAATCTATCACTTTACGTCGGGCATCGCTTATGTCATTGATTTGAACAAAAAAACCTTTATTAGAACAAGCCATTTCATGGAGGTTGCTACGACTTCCTGAATCTGATCCAATTAAATAAGTAAAAATTCTCACGGGCATATGAGGCCAATTGTACTGTTTTATAATCTCTTTGTGAGATTCTGAGGAACTTTCGGTGATTAACATAATAGCCTGATTGCATTGACTTCCCTCGCCCGACTGATTGTACTGGAAGAAGGCATAAGATTTAAAATTTGCGGAACAAAAGATTTCAAATCCTTATCAAACCTTATGCAACAAACTAAAGGCGTACTCCAGACCAGCAGTAAAGTTAGCAGTATTTTCTATTCTTATTGCCTTTACAGCCGACTTAATTTCGTGGACATTATCTGGAGTAGCTCTGACCATACGATCCTTAAAACAGGGTACGGGTGTTTTGATCATATCCGAAAAAGTAATCAAATTTACATAATCATTTTCACCCAAGGTGTCGAGTATGTTAAACGTTGTCTCAATGGCTAACACAAATGATTTTTCTGACATACTCGATGAAGAATCCAACAAAATCATCTGTAAATGGTAAGAACATACTTAACTAGAATACTTAATAAATTATATTAATTATAACATTTAAATTACAATATCTTTCGGTGAAGAAACTGCCTGAACAAACCAATTATGTGTTCGAAAGTCATGTATCTGTTTGCTGCCTTTTGAACCTTCTGGTGGCCAAGCTGTACCCGGAAATCGACGCAAAAATCCAGCTGTTGAACCAAAATACTGCCACGACAATGCCGGATCTCGCTCCAAGTTGTTCTGGAATAACGGATCTAAATGTGAACTCCATTGCAAAGCTGCCTTAACGTCATCCTCGTTCAATGAGATACCACTTGGAACAAGAATTGAACTTAGACTGAGATTAACAGGCAGTCGTTCGAAACGGCGCATGAATCGTATATCCATGTGACGAGCACCATCAGCTAGTTTGCCATCAGCATTGTATTCATTGATACGGCGAGCATCGTAGTGCTGATTGCTTGCTGTAGCCGAGTGCGAGCCTTGGGTTTCCAATTCGGAGAGGGCAGCTTGTTCGGCTGAATCCATGATTCGCTGTAAGCATAAGCGAATTATTAAGTTAAACTACAAAAAATTCATTCCTTTGAAATCCTATAAAGCCCTCGTATAAATATACAATAATATATAAGTTAAGATATAATGAAGTAGTGAGTGTAAACATACGACAAACGGATTTTAGGAAATCATTTGAAGTTAGTTCAAGTGAACCTATTTATATACAGTTTTTAGTGTCAAGTTAAAACTATATTTTTATTTCACGAATAAAAACAAGCAGGAAAATTATGGTTGCTTGCGTTCCATTTCCATTGTGCCAAACAGACGTATATATACGTGAGGATATATTTTAAGAAAGGTGGGCGCGCCAGCAAATTTATTGAGCCTTGCACATAACGCAAAGGAAAAGAAAATAATTAATGGTTTCTTTGCGTTTTATTGTTGTGTCTTCTAATAGCAGTCAACGCGGAGGCAGACCGACATGCACAATTGGCGCCGACTCTTAAGGTAAGCAAGAGTATATAAGTCTTCTTGGGTCTCAAATATTTACAATACAATGAAACATTATAAGGTGTAGAGACAAACAAATTTAAAGGTTCTTTTGATTTCTTGTTTAATTTAAATTCTCTTTATTATTCTTATTACTTATTAATTTGAATTTTTGTTTACTTCTTCTGACCCACCTGAAGTGTGGTCAGTAGCTTATATAATAAATTATAATATGCTAACTTAAGCAATTGATATAATTAAAGTAGGTTATTACAATAATGATAGCGGAAGCGATTAATACGATTAAACTATGTTATTACTAGAATTACGACTAAGTGGGTTACAACTAAATTAGGCTATCTTAACTAGTTTAGGTGTCATATTATGTTAAAATGTAAACTTAGCGTAAATTGTAAATCACTGTAGAGCGCGACAGATCGATAATGCTACACCTTCCCTCTTGGGAAGAATGATCTTTAACCATGGATGATCATTCTTGGGTTCATCAATTATCGATGTTATTGCCTCTACCGTAATCTTATAGTGTACTTATATTTATATTTTGTGTGTGTAGGCGCCTTACACTTAGATAATTTATGAAGCTTCGTGATATAGTTTTAATCTATTTTTATGTACTATTTGGTTTTCATTTTTATTGTCTTTGATTTTAATATTGTTATTTTCTTTAATTTCTATAACTTTATACGGTCCTAAATACTTATTCTGTAACTTATGTCTTACTTCATTTCTTAGTAATACTAGGTTGCCTACTTCTAGTGGGAAGTCGTTAGTTTTCCTGTCATAATTTATTTTTCGTTTTTCTTTTTCCTTATCTAAAAGCAACCTAGCGCGCGCGTATGCTATATCTAATCTATATTTGGTCTCTTTTAAGCTACTTACATAGATCGTTCATTAGTGCATTTTTGTATTCGGTTCCTTGATCCGTTACAAGTGTTTTCATTGGCCCGCAGTTTAGTACAAAGTTCTGAAAGATTGCCTTTGCTACGGTTTTAGCACTTTTATCTGTGACCGGAATTGTTACTAAATATTTGGTGAGGTCGCAGGTTAGTGTTATCGCGTATTCGTTGCCTTTTTCTGTCCTTGGTAATGGGCCGATGGTGTCGATTATAACTGTGTCGAAAGCAGTTGCTGGTGTTGGGGTTAGAGTCATAGGAGTTTTGGTATGGGTTGTGGTTTTAGCCTTTTGGCATCGCGAACATTCTCTGACATACTTGGCTATTGTTTTTGTCATTTGCGGCCAGTAATAGTACCTTCGTATTTTCGACAAGGTACGTGTAATTCCAGTGTGACCCCCTTCTATAGGGTCATTGTGGTATTTTTGTAGAATGTTTTGGATATCGAACTTATTATTTTTGTCTATTGTTGTCACCTTTTGGAGTAGCGCTACTCTTATATTTTCCAATGTCTGATTGCCCATTATTTTGAATTGGTTTAGCGATACGGATTCGAAAATCTTTTCGCTTGGTGACACTTTGGATTTTGACATTTTTATTATACCGGCTTCTGTTTCACGCCTTTGGAAAAACTGGCCTAAGTCCTTTTCCATTGGTATAAATGTCATTTATTACGAACAATTATTTTCCTCCCATGTTTCATACAACATTTGTCGGAGTCAAATTTTAATTGCACAAATTTTCTTACGTCATTATTATTAATGACTTCATAGACTTTGGGCTTCGTATTTGTATGTTTGCTTAATTGTCGCTTTTCTGCGCAATTATCTTTCTGCTTCGTTGCGGATCTTGTTACTACTTTATATATATTACTGTTTATGTCCTTGAGTTCTTTGATTGCTATGCGGGATAGGGCGTCCGCTACGTGATTATCCTTCCGCTTGAGGTACTCTACTGTAAAATCATATTCCTCCAAATCTAGTCGTAGACGCGTAAGTTTTGAGCTTGGGTTCCTCATAGAGAACAGGTATACCAATGGTCTGCGGTCGGATTTTACTAAGAATTGTCGTCCGTATATGTAGCGTCTGAAATGCTTGATTGCCCAATGTATTGCGATTAGCTCTTGTTTGGTAGTGGATTTATTTGTTTCTCCTTTTGTCAATGTTCTTGAGGCGTAGGAAACTGGGAGTTGTACTCCATTGTGCTCCTGTGTGAGTACCGCGCCGCAGGCGTACTTGCTAGCATCTGTTGTTATGCAAAATGGTTTTCTGAAGTCTGGATATTGCAGTACGGTTGGTTTCATTAACTCATTCTTTAAGTGTTCAAATGCCTGATTACATGTTGATGTCCATTCGAATGGGACTCTCTTTCTGCAGAGTTTAGTTAAGTGGCATGAGTATTCTGAAAAATTTTTTATAAAGCGTCTATAATAGTTGCAAAATGCAACGAAACATCTTACACTGTCCGCATCTATTGGGATCGGGTAATTCTTGATAACATTATATTTGCTATCATCAGGAAGTATTCCCCTGTCAGTGCATTTATGGCCTAAAAAAGTTACTTCGTGCCTGAAAAAAGAACATTTCTCTGGGTTCAGCTTTAAATTGTGTTGCCTGCATAGCTGGAACACATCTCTTAAATTTTTGAGCATATGTTGCTTGGAACATCCTATTACTACTAAATCATCCATGTAGAGAAATGCTTGCGATGGTTTTAGGCCGGAGAAGGCTAGAGTCATCATGCGCTGAAATGAGTTTGGTGCTATTTTTAAGCCGTACGGGAGTCGCGTGTAGCGGTATGAGCCATTGGTTGTTGAAAAAGATGTTATATTTCGTGATTCCTCTTCGAGTTCGATTTGATGAAATCCAGACATTAAATCGAGACATGAAAAGTATTTAGCTCTTCCTAGCTGGTCAAGAATATCTTCGATTCTTGGAAGTGGGAATTTGTCTGCTAACAATTTCTTGTTGACTTGGCGATAATCCATTACTAAACGCCATCTTTTTTCGTTAGTGTTTGGTGGAGATTTTTTGGGTACTAATAGAAGTGGGCTATTATATTCAGATATGGAGGGTTCGACTATTCCGTCTTTTATTAGTTTATTGACCGGTTTATCTATCTCTGACTTTTGTGATTCAGGAATACCGTAGTTCTTAATATATATAGGTGTTTTGTCGTTCAATGTGAGCTTTTGTTTATAGAAGTTGTTTGCAGTTATTGGTTCGGTTTCAATACCGACAATATCGCAGAATTCTGTGCATATTTCTGTTAGCGGTTGTTTGAATGTTGTAGGAAATTTTAATTTGTTTAGTATTAACTTTTTTTCCTGTTCTGTTCTGTGGCCTACTGTTAAGATTTCAGTGTTATTTAAACACTCAAATTCAACTACTTATGGCTACGCCATCCATGTTTGTGTTGACAATTCTTATAAAAGCGTTTTTGCTTTCCACAATAGTGCTGGCCACTAGTACTCTTCGGTGTGGTGTTTGATTTGGTACTAGAACTGATTTTTCGTTTGTTGGTAGCTGTATCAGACGAATAACTTCTGCTCTTGCTGGCAATAGGAGTGTGTCTTTTTTGTAAGTATGTGTTAAGGGAATTTGTATTTGTGTGTGAAAGTGTCTGGGCCGTATGGTGAGGGTATCTTTTGTGCTTTGGAAATTCAAAACGCAATTATATTTTTTATGAAACCCATTCCGAGAATTCCGTCACATTGTATCGGAAAATTCGCGGATACTATGTGGAACTTGTGCGGGACAAGAAAGTTAATCATTTTTAAATCTAAGTAAGTAGTTCCGAGTGATTTGGTAGTCCCTTTTCCTATGCCAGATATGTTAGTCGTGTATGTTGTGTTTATGTTATTGTATTCGTTGTGTGTATACTTTAATAGTGATATGTCAGCTCCTGTATCTATTAATAGGGTTAGTGGGTAATTTGTTTCTGCGTTCTTGACTTCTATAAAGTTGCTCAGACTGAGGTTGAAAAGATATGTGTTTTTTATTCCCTCAAGGGGGTTTGGTCGTTTTCCGACTGCGTTATTCTAACATTTCTATTATTTCTGACTCGTGCGTGGTTGTGGTTATTCCGATTTCTATTATTGTAAGTATTGTTGCTACGGTAGTTGTTGGTATATTCCCTGCGTTGGTAGTTATTACAGTAATTATATCGTCCTCTATTGCGTCCCCGGTAATTAGAGGGAACGTTTGGTTTGTTTCTATAATGACAAATTGTGTTGCTGTTGCTGGTTGCCTCCGTGCAACTGTTTACGAACTTTGTTATCGCTTCGTTCATATTGTTGAAGGTTCCTGCCTCCATAATAAGTTTGACTTTATCTATGGAGCAGTTTCGGGTCATTGCTTTAATAGCTTGCTGGGTGCTATATTTGGCAGCGAGCGTATTTGTCAGTCCATCCGAAATGTACGCTCCTTCCAAATCCTTTGTTAGGTCCTCTGTCTCTTTTGTGTATTGGTTAGCTGTTTTATTACGTTACTGTAAGTTCATGATTTTGGCTGTCACGACCTCTACTGCTTCTCCTTTTATTTTACTATTTAACGTGTCCCTTATTTGCATCAGCGTGATTTCCCGACTTATTAGATTTCTGGTAGCACCTTTTAATTTGATTTTTACTAGGGAGATTGCTGCTGCTTCATATGTTTCCTTGATAGAATGTACTAGTTCCAGTGCATCTATGGAGCTTTGGAGATTTTCAATCTTTCCATCGAAGTCAGGGATAAGACTTGAGGCCGTCTTGAAGAATTCTACTAGTGTTTGTGGCATATTGTCAGTGGAGGATTTCGTTGTTGTAAGGTGATATGGCTTTATAGTTTCGTGAAGGGAATTACCTAAGGGGACTTCTATCCCTCTTCTATTTGTGACGGTTAATATCCGTCCGCGTAGTTCCTGGACGTATATATCCGCTGTGCTTTTATGTGCTGATGTGAGTCGCTCGTAGTTAACGTTCAATATTGCTCGTATTTCTTCCAAACATTCTACAAGGATTTGTACATGTCTGTTTATTGTGCCCGCGCTTGTGGGCCTATCAACATTAAGGCATTTATACGACTTGTCGAAACGTTCTTTAATGCTTTTGCATTGTTGTACTATAGTTGGCCAGTCCATTCATAGTTTGGTATGTTGACCCGTGATCGCTGTGGCTCCTTGAATTGTCGCCTGTACCTTCTTTATGAAATTTCCTCTTGGAAATCTACTGTCTCAACATCGTCCTCTGTTGGAAGAGGGTGGGCTTGTTCATAATATATCGGCGAGAAGGATGATTGCCCTTTGCCGGATTCTAGGATATCAGTTTCTTGCGGGGGAGGGGTCATGTGTGCTAGTGTATGTTTAGTTGGAGGGTTAGCTTTAGACATTTAGTGTCTCATTGGCCTGCTTGGAATATTTTTTTTTTACTGTTTTTTATTTAGCAATTGTACAGTCTTTAGAA
>KK500054.1:48416-86237 GCA_000688715.1 Glossina pallidipes
CTGATGTGAGTCGCTCGTAGTTAACGTTCAATATTGCTCGTATTTCTTCCAGACATTCTACAAGGATTTGTACATGTCTGTTTATTGTGTCCGCGCTTGTGGGCCTATCAACATTAAGGCATTTATACGACTTGTGAAAACATTCTTGAATGCTTTTGCAATGTTGTACTATAGTTGGCCAGTACAGTCATAGTTTGGTGTGTTGACCCGTGATTGCTGTGGCTGCTTGAATTGTCGTCTGTACCTTCTTTCTGAAATCTCCTCTTGGAAATCTACTGTCTCAACATCGTCCCCTGTTGGGAGAGGGTGGGCTTGTTCATAATATATCGGCGTGAAGGATGATTGCCCTTTGCCGGGTTCTGGGATATCAGTTTCTTGCGGGGGAGGGGTCATGTGGCTAGTGTATGTTTAGTTGGAGGGGTAGCTTTAGACATTTAGTGTCTCATTGGCCTGCTTGGAATATTTTTTTTTTAACTGCGTTTTGTGTAGCAGATGTACAGTCATTAGAAGATGAATAGCGCTTATAACTATTGCAATTGTGACCAAATATTGTATAAATTCTAATTGTGTCGCATCATTAGTTATTTCTACATTATTAACAACATTAGCGTTGGTATCATCAAATTTTGCCTGCCTAGCCCCCATAATGTAGTGAAAAAAAAAATTGTTCTCTCTTTTTTTTTTTTTTTTTTTTTTTTAAAAAACTTTTTATCCTTTCTCTCTGCTTAATGAGGATTCTATGTAGGAATTTTTATAAAATTCTATTCTGGCTTTAGAAAAAAAATTTTTTTTTTTTTTAAATTAGAGAATATATATATAAAATATATTTTAAAAGCACTTAAGTGTAATAATTTCAATAATAGTTATAACATAATTAATTGTAAGGTATCTGCATCTCTGCTGGATTATACTTGCGGTTGGTGTAAAGTTGATTCCTCTTGGCTATTTTCGGCAGTTTTAACTGTCTTCCGTTCTTTCTTCAATGCTGAGTTGATCAGTTGCATTTTTCTCACTTGCACCTCTATTTTAGTTCAGGATATATATTAGATTTAAAGTCTTTGCAATTTTCACAATATATATATAGATTTTTTCTCCTTTTTTTTTGTTTTTAGTCAGAATTGGGCACTGGTTTATTTTAGTGATACATCACATCCTTATTGCGGTTTTTAGACTTTTGCCTTTGCAAAAAAAGTTCGGCCCCGTGTCTATTTGTGTTTAGTTTTTATTTCTTCCTTTTTTTTTAAAGTTTGTTTTCTTCCACAAATATATAAACAAGTTTTTTTTTGTTAAAAAAAAATTTTCACAGTGTCCTGCGGATTCACGGAGCACTTTTTGGTTAATTTATTATTGTTTTCCATACCAAAAAAATTTGGACGCCAATGAAAAAAAAAATTTCCTCTGGGTCCTGTCATGGTCGCCATGTAGTGACAAACAAATTTAAAGGTTCTTTTGATTTCTTGTTTAATTTAAATTCTCTTTATTATTCTTAGTACTTATTATTTTGAATTTTTTTTTACTTCTTCTGACCCACCTGAAGTGTGGTCAGTAGCTTATATAATAAATTATTATATGCTAACTTAAGCAATTGATATAATTAAAGTAGGTTATTACAATAATGATAGCGTAAGCGATTAATACGATTAAACTATGTTATTACTAGAATTACGACTAAGTGGGTTACAACTAAATTAGGCTATCTTAACTAGGTTAGGTGTCATATTATGCTAAAATGTAAACTTAGCGTAAATTGTAAATCACGGTAGAGCGCGACAGATCGATAATGCTACAAAGGATTTGATTGAACTTACTTTTATTATTCGGCGTAATACCTTTTTTTGTACAATCCACCTATTTCATTACTCTCCCAATTCATTATCCGAAAAGTGGTATAAATACTCTTCATCAAAGTCAAAATTGTACCCTTATTAATGTATTAGTAGTTCGCAGTTAATCAAGAAAATAATTTCTCTTCCATTACACAAAACTGATGCTATAACATTTAGACAGTTTTAACCATTTGGGTGTTTACGAGCCGAAGAATCCGGCTGAATTTTTCTCTGGTCTATTCTGTTCGCCCAATTCGTTTGGGTTTCCTAGAAATGAGCGAACAATAAAGAATTGTTTTCTTTTTACTTATCTTCTTATTACTTATTTCTGGAATTCGATATAACGCGGTACGAATTCATTCAATCTGCATTGGTTCTATGTTTCTATACAATGTTGTATAATTTGGTTTGTCTTAATTCTATGTTTACTTCAGAATTTTGACTGTAACAATTTGTTGTTCGGCATCTTCACTTTTCATTTAGAGTACTTGCGTGCTACCTAATTTCAGTGTCATTATCTAATACTTTCACCACATTCTTATAACTTTCGTTCTCAGCCAAATTTTTTATGTAGATATTGAAGCATCCTATATTTTGGCAGTTTCATCATTAGAATAAAACCATTGCTGTTTTAATAAATTTTAACAATTTCTATGCGCTATGCGACTGTGAAGGTAAAGAATGAAAAGTAAATTTGAAACCAAGTTTTAACTAAGCGCTCGAGATCGTGATCGTACACAATTGAAGACACGACGGTGACTACATTGATTCTATTCATGCCGCCCGTGAACGTTGCGTTCTTGGAACATCGAAAATTTAAGCATAAAAAATAGATAGGTTTGAACATATCTTCTTCTGCCTTTCCTTTTTGCTTTTCTTGTTAATGTACAGTCTTCGCAAGATAGGCGCGGTATCTTAAATGAGTCTGGGTGGTATTGCTTGTACATACGTGCTGTTTGCACGTACAGTGTCAACGGTGTTTACGACATATTATTTGTTGACTTATGCGGCAATTTTGTATTATATCTTCTTACTTGCATTATGTTTTGAATTTGTATGTATTACGCGGGTTACGTTTAAAAAGTATATATGAATGCTTCATTTGCCAAATCGATTAACTCCACTTTTGGAGTTTTATTAAATTTTTATATCAAAGCACTTCATTAGCTCCTAACTGCACATATTCAAAACAACTTTCTCTAATAATAAGTGTTAACAACACTAAATGACAAAATCGTTTTAGCCATGTAGACAAATTTAAAAAACAACATGTAATATTTTATCATTTTTCTCAACTTTTTGTGTTATGGAGTTAATCGAATTGGCAATTGAAGTGTCCATATATAGTACTGGCTTGTTTATAATAGAACAGTACACGAAGCCAAATAAATGCATATGCACCCATGTGGGGGAAAGAATGCAATATGATGAAACTTTTCCATCTTATTTCAAATGATCCTTTCTTAAAATTTCTATTGCACTCTTTAAAACATTTTCTGCAGGATAGGCGGACAGGCAGACAGGCAGACAGGCAGACGAATGGATTAATTACTAATTTTTCAATGAGTCAGACAATATTTCTGGTGTAATTGCATTGTTTCAATTTTTTTTTTGCTGCGTAACCCTTGCCTGTTGTGCAAGTGTGCTTAGAAATCTTTCCCTTTTTTTACGCGTTGCCGAAAGATGCGTATATATCCATTTGGCCAAATCGTGTGAACAGAAGAAGAAAGAAGAAGAAAGGTTCAAAGATCTTACAAAGTGTATATATTTTTAACCTCAGAATATTTTTAAATTCGGAATCAATCTTGGCATGGTTGGGATTGAAATTGGGCCAAAACAATCAAAGAATGTCCACAGTACAACATAACCAGGGACACCGTGCGTTTTCAAAATAAAAAAGTTGGATTTATGCTTTATGAACTACAGGAGATACAATCAGAAAAATTTGCACTTATATTCTATGGACATCTGTATCAAAATGGAAAAAATTGCTTCAGAAGCTTCAGAGACCATATAAAGTCTACATGTTACGGATTGGTATCAAGTCTGAATCGTTCTAGATGTCAGCTTATATATCTACTAATTGTTGTGATAAACGTACACTTGGTCAAAAAAATGGAGATATCTGCTTCCGATACAACACGTTAATTTCCACTTTTCCTATCATTATAGAGCATGAGAACAGACTTTTTTCCTTTTTCTGAGTCTTCTTTGGCATAACAGTGCTGGATATAAAAGTTTCGGTCGCAGCCAAATATACTTTTTTTACTTGCTTTTTGTTTTGTCAGCATTTATATAAATTTTCTTGCATACATATGTGTTCAAATAATATCTTCTGCAATAGAGAATGTAGTTGTTATGTATCATAACACACCCTTTGGTTGTTTACTAATCAAATATGTAGACTTTTACAGCGACATTGGGGTCGTTATACATAGTTTTGTAGCCTTTTTCAGACTCAGCACTCGCAGCCTTTTTGTTTAACATTTTTCCTTAGAAAAAGGAAAGGGAAGTCTTGTCTTCCATTTTGTAATAACTTTCTTTAAATACTCAAAAGTATTTATATA
The DNA here is from genome assembly GCA_000688715.1 of Glossina pallidipes. Classification (NCBI taxonomy): domain Eukaryota; kingdom Metazoa; phylum Arthropoda; class Insecta; order Diptera; family Glossinidae; genus Glossina; species Glossina pallidipes. The sequence goes on from KK500054.1 coordinate 52,810, forward strand.
TCTAACAATGCTTGCAAGTGTGCAAGCCAGCATACATTTATTTTTGTAAAAGTGATTGTTTTTTCTTACAATCCATGCAATTTTCCTTTTTTAGTTTTTATATATGTGGTCCTTGCTCTTCTTCATCGGTTTTTATGCGATCCAGTTAGCGGCCGTTTTTGATAAAACGATGCATGGTTTCCTAATTTTTAAGCCATATGTTTTTATTCATCTTGTTTTTCTAGTATGATTAAGTGTTCTATCTTCTTAGAAGATAAACTCATACACACATTCAGCACTGAAAATCCTTTTACACGAAGTAGAAGTCACCTAACATACACTTTTGCAAGCGTGGAATGACTATAAGTAGTTTCTAACAATAAAAACTGTTTCTGTGAAGTAATTTTTCTGTTTCTTTTTCTTGCTTCACACGTACACGCAAACACGACGACCATTTTAGTCATATTTTAGATTGGTTTCTGCTGTTTTTTATTTAAATAAGAAAGCAGACAAAATTGTTTGTTAAAATGTCATGAATTTCTAAAGCTGTTATAATCACCCTATATGTAAATAAAAATAAACACACGTTATCCATGTTGCTCCGCATTCTACTTACATGTGAGGTCTGTTTTTAAGACCAGATTTTTTTATACACGAATAAATAATAAATATATGTCAATTTTTGAGAGGACGCGTAAAAAAAAATTCCGTTTAAATTTATGAAGATAATCAATCAAAATAAAAAAGGAATTTAAAAGTTATGTTACATATTTCGCGGTAGACTATAAAAGATTAAAACAATACGCAACGGTTTACTGAGCGAGGCAAATTTCAATAATGTTGGGTTGTAGATTTAATCCATTAGATTACATCGATCAATAACTCCCAAGTAAATAAATTTGACTTTACTCATCGGCCTAATCTCCTTCAAAAGCAATACAATCGGTCCAACGCTTCCCTAACATTCCGATGCCATTTTTATTGAACGATTTATGAAGGCCTTGAAATTTCCACATACTTCTTTTTTCCTTTGGAAATATTTTTGTTTGGGGCATACTTTTGGGAATTGCGTGCAGCGAACAGAGTGTATGGTGTCAATCTGGAAAAATAGTTTTCTCACGCAAAATGGTGAATCCACTGTCTTTTTGATGTCTCTAGGACACCAGCTGTTGATTGCAACTTTAATTTTCGTTCGTTGAGAACAATTTTCAGGATTTCTTCTGTTTTCTCTCAGCTGTTTTGGGCAATCGTGGAGAGGAGCTGCTGTTCTCCTTTTTTAGGCTTATGCTGAGTTGGAAGCGTTTTTTTTCATGTTAAAAAGCAATGTATAATTGACCCGACATATTCAAAGCTTTCCATTGGTTGGTAAATAACAAAAATAAAAATCATTGAAACCGTTACAACTCGCAACTGTAAATGAACGAATTGGCATGAAACCTTGGCAGATGTTACCTAAGGGTTGGCACTTCTTAAAAATAATAAGTATTTGCTTTTAGAGCCAACATATACGTATCAGCCGGACGTATCATTGGACGATCTGTTAAGATCCTCTATTTTGAGACTGAACTTTTCTTTATACATACTTATTCCAATGCAACACCGAAAACCCGAGAGATCCCTGCACGAATATAACCGCAAATTAAATAAATTGAACTTTGTCTGAAATTTGATTCACGATATTTAATCAACTAGGAAGATTAAAAAACTGAAAAGGAATCCTTCAAGCAAGCAAAACTATTACGAGTAAAATAAAGGCTCGATAGAGGTTCATCTACCGTTTTATATATTTATTTATCTTAAATATATTTTTAGGTTTATGGAATTATCATCAAAAATATATTGGTTTTTGGTGAACATTTATTTTGACAATAGAAGCTATTGCTTTCTCTCCTTGATTTTTCATTTTTTTACTTTTTCAAAACTGCAATCTCACGAAGTCTCTGATACGTTAAAACTGATACTGATACGATAAAAAATGTGTTGGATTGTAACACTTTTGGGATCATGCCTTGTTTCGTGTAAGAACAATTTTCAAAACAGCCATTGTCTTCAGCAGACCATTTTAGGCCGTTAGAAACAAGCTTACACCTGGAGCTAGAGCACAAGAAAGTATATTTTGAAAATATATTGCTTAAGTAACCAAGAGAGCGAAACCATGCTTTTTTGAGTATCGTTGATCTTCGAGTCTAGGTAATCACCTAGTGAACACATGCGAACCTTTGGAAACTATGCTCAATTCAAACCGGATACGTCGTCATACTAAGACAATGGTGTAAAGGAGAAAGGCTTAAAGTTGCGTAGAACGGATATTCTCAATGTACACGTCAAGCGACGTTTATTGTGAAAGGAAAAAATGGCTCTGCCAGAAAGCGAGGGAGCCGAGGGAATAACTAGAACGGCAAGCACAAGCGAACAATGAGGCAAAAACAAAGCGACACTTGACAAAAAGTAATTTGCAAGCGGTGCCATTCTAAGCAAAATAAGAAAGCAGCTTGGAGCAATTGAATGAAATAGTGTGGAAGATCTGGAGAACACACAATAGATTTCAGATACTAAACGACAGAAAAAAGGACTGTATTGGCGAACGTAGTCAAAGTCCTGTGTACTATATGTGAACTGGTCCGGTCAACAGCCTTAGACGACGTTAACATCTACCGCGGACAGGAAGATAATCGAAAGGATGTAAAGTAATTTACGAACCCCGTACAGACGCCGTTTTGGGCTAATTTTGAGTATGTAATTTAAAATAATGTAGTGTAAAATATGTGTATATATATATACATTTATTTCCATAAAGAAATATGACTGCAAATAATGATTTTTATCGGTTTAATATTTTCTTCGCTTTCGTTATATATTAATCAAACTATCAGCTATCTAATTAAAAAAGGAAATACAATTTTAATACTTTTTATTGTGTGCTGCGTATGATCGTCTATTTCCATTTTTACGGTAAAAAATCTACACAACATACACTGTTCCTTCCACTGCAACTTAAGAATAATGAGTACAAAATTTTGCTGTATAAGTATTTATTACAATGAACTGAAAAGTGGAAGATAACTTGTATTCCAATCTTTTTTTTATAATTATAAAGAGAAGTATGAATTTTAATGGTTAAATATTTTAATGGTGGTCGCATGTGAGACTCGGCCAAGACCGAGTATAACTTCTTATTTGTTTATTTATTTATTTATACATTTATATGTATATATTATATTAGACAATTGATATTAGTCGAACAGAGACTGATCCGAGACTTCAAATGTAAAGGTTATACCGTAAGTATAGTAAGTAAGATACACAACGAAAAGAAAATATAAAAGAAAACTTTAAATTGAACATACATAAATAAACAAATAAAAACTAAAAAGATAAAAAAGGAAAAAAAACTTGTACACATCGAAAAAAATTGGACGCTCATAATGTGTAACTACAAAGCTTTATGAGTATAGGATGGAAACGTGCACTATCTCGACACAAGCTTGCAACCATTTACTAGAAAATTAAATATTTCGGAGTGAACATAGTTTTACTATATTGTTCCATTCCGATGTCGAACATAAACGATAAACCTTATTAAAGTTACTGCATAGAACAAGAAAGGGGTGGAATAGCTCATTTCGTGTAATAAAACCCCTCTATCAAATCTAACATTTAGCAGAGGACAAATAAAGGCAACGCTTGAAGCAAACGTTTTCTAGTGTTAGGCTATGTGTGTCTGTGTAGACAGAGGACAAAAGCTCCCTCAGAGTAACTTAACAGGATGATCACTACGCGATTAAACATTGAAGCATATTCAAGAATGGATCTGCCCAGACTCATAAATAATCTTTTCTTTACATAAACATCGCCGGAGTCTTTCCATCAGACTTGTGGGCTTTGTTAAGTATAAGTTCTATGTATAGATTAAAACGATCTTGCTATCAACATAGACGCCTAGATCAAACAACTAAAAGTTCTAATGTAACTAAACTTCTAATGTAATATTAAGGTGAATGTGGTGAAAGGTGGAGAAAGCAGAACTTCTAGAGAAAGTCAATTTTTCCCATTTACTCAAATTTAAATACATGATTTTTTTTTTTTATATCGGTGTGGCGCAACTGCCGACCTTCTGTGGAATTAAGCGATAAGCACAATTTAATATCATTTGCGTACATAAGAGTTTTGGCATATTGAATGATCCCGCCGAGGTCGTTAAGAAATTTGGTTCAAATGGTTGCTTTGAGGGACATCTGAGAAGAAAATAATATTCGGCAGGTACGTTTTTTTCAAATCGTACCCTTTAACCAAGCATGGCGGACATCCTAGAAGGTCGAGTTTCTATAACAGCTATTTAAGATTTTTTCTATCAAAGGACTCTTTGAAATCTGTATACGTAATGTCAAGCCGACCCTCAGCAGAGAAACCTTGTGATTGCCGAAGCATAATTCAATCAGGTTGGTCGAACCCAATCGACGTTTGATGAAGCCATGTTGGGTTGGGGAGATTGTATCTCTTATCACTTATTTGCCTAGCAACAACATATTCAAATAACTTAGGTGGTGCGCTTAATTTAGCTATGGCTCTGCAATTGTCAATTAAATGCGTTTTTCTATTTAGTAAAGGGAGCAAATGTAACTAATCTTCCATAGAGACGACAATACGCTCTTTTTCAAAGACAAATTTTTCAGTAATTATCATATTAAGATTTCAGTAGTTATCATATTAACCCCTTTAGCTCAATTTTTTAACATAGAGGAAGAAATGACGTCAGGGCAAAGTAAGCTTGGGGAACTTTCTCCTCCATAAATATATTATAACTATCCATGCTATAACGACAATTTGGACATTTGCTGGTATTATTAGAGTAGTTTATTAATTATAGGAAGATATGAAAAATTAATAATAAAAACAAAGTAACTTGCAATAACTTGCAAGAAAGAAAAGCGTGTACACAGCTAGCACAGAAGCACTCCCACAACAACAGCTGACCAAGGTTGCAAGTGAACTCCTAAACCATTGCAAATACGCATAAGCTTGGCAATCGACAACGCTGACAACACCATTTAGACTTCGAAATAAAAAAAATGAGTATCTAAGAATGCAAGTTAGTTTAAGTACGACATAGGTAAATCGCGTGTATTAAACAAAGTTGCTTTAATAGACCTTAAATAATCCGATATTGAGAATAAGTGATAGTCATCATTTAGGTTCCTGCAAACAACTCTGAGGGGACTAAACAGCTCATAATTGTGTTTACATTGGCTAAGCTTAATAAAGATAAGGTGCCTAGAGAAGCGGTTAGGGACATTAAAGCTTATCTTACCAAGTAATACGGACGAATCAATAGTACTATTTATTACTTTGATTAAGAGGGAAACGCCAAGAATAAATCTATGTTTCTCAAGTGACAGTAAGGATAACAGAAGGAACCTATTTTCATAGGGGGGAAGAGAGGCAATTGGTTCCCAATCCAAATTCATAAGGGCAAACAGCACAAATTGTTTTTGAACATATTTAACTGAATCTACATAGCATCTATAGAAAGGCGACAACAGAGGCATACCCGAGTACAGGTCTAACCAAACACATGTGCAGCCTTTTCGTAATGTAAGGATCATCAAGCTCTTTGGACCACCTCTTTATAAAACCAAGTGCGGACCTAGCTTTGCTTAACGAGAGCTCAACATGCAAATTAAAATGTAAAATTTCGATAGATTCAATGATTTTTTTTTAACTTTCTTTTTCTTGCTCAAGAAACTGAAATTGAAATTTTTCACAACAAAAATTAATCCGATGAATGTTTTTTCTTCCTGAGAATAGTATCATCATCATCCACTACACCATAAACAACAATTACTACAATAATACACATGAATAACATCATTAATTCCATACGACACGAGACAATTTCACTTGTCTCAATTGCTTTCATTTGGTAAGACAAATAAGTGGTTCAATTCCGTTGGTCCAATTATAACGTCAGGAGCTGCTACATCATCGTCATTACCATCATCATCATCAATAACAACAGCAGCACTAGCACCGTTAGCACAATGGTCATTAATGTAGTGTATTTTATGTAGTTATTAATTGATAAGATTCATATTTGTGTTTACATGACAAATTTCACTTGCATTGTGTTATCTGTTTAGGAATTGCTATTGGGTGCGACATCTTTTCATTTCTTACCTAGTACTTTGCGATACAGACTGTTTTATAACACCATGTCGAATAAAAGCGGGCCCTGAATCTGAACGATTTGTAACCTGCTGGTTGTGCGAACGGTTTTGACATTCTAAATGTGGATGTATTAACCGCCGCGCTGCAGATGTAGTCCTTGATCCTTCGAAGGGTTAGCATTGGTTATGTCCAGACTGTAGGAAAAGGGGAAACTGACCTTTACGAGCTATTCACGGAGACAAGGATTGGGTTCACCAAACTGTAAAGTTTGAGAAAATCAATGTAATGTTCATTAAGTGTCGTTATCTTGATCATTCTCTTTCTCTCCCACCCAGCACAAGATTGACCCGTAGTGTAGCGTCTAATAGTTCACCTCCGCCTTCACCTGAATTTAAATCATTGACTCATATGAGTGCTTCGACTTTGCCTGCGAAGAACGCTAGCGTTCCCGCTATCGTTGAAAAGGCCGCTAAAAATAAAAAAGTTTCAAATAAAATAGGAAGTCCCCCTCGCTCTAGCTAAGGTGCAATCCGAGCTACTCTATGTACAACCCAAAAAATATTAATAAAATTACCAATTCCGCTTCTCCCACTGGGGATTGGGGAGATCTGCTGGTTACCATGCTGGGCAAGTCGCACAAGCAGCTCGTACAAATGCGGTCACCCGCTCTAAATTCTCGCCAACTCAAAACTCTTTATCTGCAAACCTATTGTTCCTGGTAGAGATGAAGTGTGCTTGTTAGCTGTACCCCCTATAAAGGTAATATTCGTGTCAAGACTGGCGCCTGACACCTCTGACGATAACATGAAGCATTTTAAAATTGGCTTCATCTCTACCTAGAGCTATTTCGGCTTTCAATGTACTAGTTCTGACTGAGTGTATGGAAATTTTGCTAAACAAACCATTGTGACCAGTTGGATATTAAGGAATTCTTTCCCCGGGATCGACTCCGTAATACTATAGTGGTATATAATGGTAGCTCTGCCACCCTCAAAAAACTAAATGTTTCTTCAAGCCCAGTAATTTTCATCTACCAATATGTTAGGTATCTAACTCAAAAATTCGGTCCATTTTCATTAATTCAGTGAGCACGGAATTTTGCTCTTTGGCCTTTACTGAAACGTGGTTAAAGCCGGATTTACATTCTTCGGCACTTTTTCGCCATTTTTTCCAGGTTTTCAGAAAGTATCGATTGTATCGCACTGGTGGTGGTGTTTTAATTGCCATATTTATTACAGTCCCGTATTCGTTTCAATTTCCTAGTGCTTCTCAGGGTGAATTTATTGCCATTCGGCTCAACATTGGCAGCAAGCAGTTATATGTAACTTACTCCTATATTCCCCAAATGTGGATATCTCTATTTATGCTCTGTGGATGCTGCCTTTATTTGTGATGTGGCCGAAAACTCTAAACCTGCTGATATAGTCATACCGTTGTGGCACTTCAATTTGCCGCTAGTCACTTGGTATTACAATGTTTTTCAATTAGTTATTTGATCGTAATTTACTTCAACACAACCGTACTGCTAATTGTAAAGGTGGACTGATAGATGTGTGCTTTGTCAATGTCCCGGAGATAGTTGTAAATCGCACTCCACCTTTTAGTTTAAATGAGGATACATATTATCCAGCAATTTGTATTTCGCCTTATTATGGCATGATGGTCGGTTGAACTACTTTAACCTGCCAAATCCAGCTTCCTCAAATAAACGTTATGATTTTAATAAAACCAGTATTTTACTATTTAAATATTATCTTTTACACATTATTTTCCCCTGGGAAAATTGAAACACTAATATCATCGTTCTATAATGTATTACCGACCTCGCTCTCGAAGCAAGTGCCCGTAATGGTTTAAGAGGACAATTATGTATTACAAAAATAGAAAAAACAAACTTTTCAAAAAATTTATGAAAAATGCTTTTTCTTACGACTATTTTCCCCATTCTGCTTCAAAACATAGATTTGATTACCTCAAGTACCAATCGTTTCACCGTTAGCGATGACCAGTCATTTGAATAAAAGGCATGCATCTATAGCCTCTTCACAATCTCCAACAGTCATGTTAGACACATTGCCAATAACCTTGCCATTGGCAGGGTTTTTCACTCCAAATACACCGCCATCTGCCGCATCCACCCATTTGCCATTTCGATTGCAATAACGAAGACATTGTCCACTATAAATTCTTAACAAAACTAAATTGATGTTGATGCTTCACGATGACTTTTGTAAAAGATGTACGCAACATTTTTCACTTTAGCAAATTTTGGTAGGTTATCAATATTATTGCAGATATGTTCAATTGATAACATCCTCACTGCTTATTAATCCTAGATATTTTTTAGGTTAGTCGACTACAAAAGAAAAATCTCTATCTGAGTCGTCTGATCATATTGAAGTATCGAAATTTTTCATCTTCTAATTCCAATTAAACTGCCAACTACCCGTATCCGGTAACAAGCTCCGTTTTGATTAAATTTCCGAAACTGACGTTTCAGATGGTTTAAGATCCCTAAAATATAGTTGTGCGCCTGGGCCCGATGGTGTTCCATCATGTATACTTATAACATGCTCTGCCGAGCTTTGTGCTGTTAGTGCAATGATTTTTAATCAGTCCTTGAAATTAGATACTTTTCCTGAGTGTTGGAAGAGTAGTTTCCTTTTTCCAATTCACAAATGTGGGAATAAACATGTCGTTGAGAACTATAGAGGTATCGTCAAGTTGAGTGCCTAAATTGTTTGAGCGAATTGTCACTTAAAATCTAGCTTGTGCTATTGTCCCTTATACTTCTCCATCCCAGCATGACTTTCGGAAAAGAAGATCTGCTATCACGAATTTCTTAGAGGTTACTTTCCATGTTTTCAAGGCTTTATTTAGTGACTCTCGTACGGAAGTCGTGTATACAGATTTTAACAAAGCGTTTGATTTAGTTAACCATAGCTTATTGATCTCCAGGCCTCTGGCGTCCCTTTCTAGTTATTGAAATGGATAAGTTCGTATCTGCCTAACAGATCATTTAGGGTTCTGTTTAACTTCATTACTTCGGATGAGTTTCTCATGATGTCTGGCGTACTTCAAGGTAGTTACTTAGGACTCCTTTCATTTAATTTATGCATTAATGATCCCCCCTCAGTGATTAAATCCAGCCAGATCTTAATGCAAGCTGACGATGTTAAACTCTTTTCTTCTTTCTCCTTGGAATCGCAATCGTATCATCTTGACATAAATACTATTGTTACGCGGTGCTCATTAAATTTTATGTAATTAAATCTAAAAAAATGCAAGAAGCATCTTTTTTAAGAAGGAAGTCATTCAGTACTGAGTATTTTACACAAGTTGGAAAATGTTGAATCGTTCATCGATTTAGGGGTTTTATTCGACCAAAAATTACGGTTTAATTTGCACATTAAAAGCTCTCCTTAAGTAAAGCTAGGTCCGCGCTGAATTTCATTAAGATGTAGTTCATAGAGCTGGAGCATCCTTACATTACAAAAAAGCTATACATGTGCTTAGTTAGACCAATATTGAAGTGTGCCTCCTTCCTATAGGTGTTATGTTGATTCAATTGAATAAGTTCAAAAGCAATTCTGCTCGTTTGCCCTTAGGAATTTCAGTTGGAACTCGCTTGTCTCTTTGCCTCGTTCTGAAAATGGGTTGCTTCTGTTATGCTTACCGTCGCTGGAGAAACATAGATTCATAATTAATGGTGCTATTGGTTCGTCCACATTACTTGGTGAGATAAGCTTCAACGTCCCTAATTGTTTCTCTAGACACTTTATATTCATTAAACTGAGTCAGTGTAAATTTAGTTAGGTGCTGTTTAAGCCGTTTACAGTTGCTTCCAGAAACCTGAATGATGTCTGTCACTTAATCGCAATATAGGATTCTTCAAGTTGATCAAAACAACTTTGCTTAATACGCGTGATTTACCTATGTCGTATTTAAACTAACTTTTAACCTTAATATCTCATTATGATTTGATAATTAAGTGGTATTGTTTATTGGTAGCTCAGGGGTACACTTGCAATTTGGTTCTGCACCGGTTGTTGGTGTGCCTCTGTGCTATCTTTATACATGCTTTCATGTTTTTTCTTATTTGTTTATATTTGAATCTATTAGTTAATAATTATTATACATATATTGCTTATTTATACTTATGTACTTTGTACTACTTTTTAACATTGGATGGTATAAGATTTGCTTCCAAGAGCCGATTGAATTCGACTGCTGATTTGTTATGTTGAGGTTCATGTAAATAAATATGTGGATAAATAAATAAAAATAAAAATCTAAATGATGTCTGTAATTTAATCGCAATATCTGACTCCTTAAATATTGTCACATCAACTTTCCTTAATATGCGCATCTTGCCTACTTTGTATCTAAAATAACTTTTCATTAATCCAAATAGATTTATTATTATCGGTTTGAAAGCGTCCATAGGTTTGAGGACTTCACTTCGACGTCGAAGCTATATTGTTATCGGTGTGCATGCTGTGCTTTTCTTAGTTGTTTATTTATACCTTCTTTTTATTCTTTCTTTATTCTTCGTTCGTTAAAGGTAATGTCCTAATGTTTAGCGTAAGATTTACCTTTAAGCGCTTACTTAATTTGGCTGTTATTGTACGTAATTTATTGTATTTATGTGCAAACAAAAGAATAAAAGAACGATGTTTTCTTTACAAACAAATTTCAAGTCCCACTGAGCAAACTGCAAGGACTTGTATACATTAGATACCACGTAACAGCCTTTCTCCCCTTATCGGGGTATTCTTTTCTTCATCCACGAAATTGTGGGATGTATGGTTTATGGAATAATGAAGTAGCTGTAAGACCTACCATGCGAAAGATCATAACTTCTCCTCGAACTGCTTAAGAAAACTGAATGATCTATTAAGGCAATATAAGGCAACTGCTTCAACATACTTTCCGCTTATTGCCATAGTTTTATCTCCAATCTAATCCAATTTCGTCTTTATGCACTTGGTTTTCAATTAATTTCTATAGCAATAACTCAAGGGTCAATGTTTTATGTACGGTTGTGTACGATGGTGCTTAGTTCGTCATAGTCGTCTCGTTACACATCCAATACCATACATCCAATGATTGGTTACCCTTTTGCGTCAAGCGTCTAAAATATACTACATCGCTACATTCCTTCGCCTAACATAACTTCGAATTTATTTTCGTGAAAGAAAACCAAAAATTACACCCTGTTTCCCCATAAAGGCATGCTTTTCCTTATAGAGGAGGGTGCACTAAACGAGACCTGAAATGGCCACGTTTGCAGAATTCATATTGTTGTCCACATTAACCTTCACCATTCTTTTGTCAAGTACTAAATTGAATATGGGCTTCATTGCTATCTAAATACTTCTTTTTATTTTCACGAGAATGCTTTAATGAGCCATCCTATACTAGACTTATATGGTTGAAATTTCTTCTTCTTCGCTGCGACTGCAAACCAACAAAAAATGACTTGCTGAGTTGTCCAAAAAAAAAAAAAAATTTTTTCCTTTTTGCCATGTGGAGGCTTACTTTTATTAAAATCGGTTATATTCGGGTGGGATCCATCCAAATCAAATTTTTCACATTAATTTAGTGTTACTCAGAGATTTTCAAAATTGTACACTTTTTTATGCAGGTAGGTAGCGGGAGAGCCGTAAACATGATTCAATCAAACCTACCTTCGATAGGGCACTTACTTGGAAAAAAGCACTAAAACTTTTGAAAATATATTAAAAAATTCGATTTAAAGATCGAAAACAAAAATATGTGTACACCATCAAACAAATGGACCGACAAGCTTAAGTGGACTCCGAAAATGATTCTGGATCAATAGGTATAACAAAAGGGGAGCATATCTTATCGGAAATTATATACATCTGCAAAACTTTCATATGTCCTGCATTACAGGTGTGGTAAGGTATAAAGAAAAGTATTTTTCATTATTTTTTTGGATGGAAAGAAATGTTATAGGAAAAACATCCTTTTTTAAAAGTTTTCAACATCAGATTAACCTTCACGATTTGTGTGATTTAAAGAACACAGTGTTGTTGCGGCAGAAATTTAAGTAAAATGTTTCCTGTGAAAGTACTGCTCCAGCAACAGGAAAGATAACGGGACAGGTCCCAACAAAATCAAGATGGGCAACAAAGGATATAAGCGGTTTTATGATCTAAAAACGTAGCACACACCTTAATCTTCCATTGCTTACAACGTAAATTCTTATACATAAAACGGAGGAGTCAGAGTTGTATTTATCAGTTTCTATGTGGTCACGGCAGGGTTGCCAAACAATAAATCTACAATCCTTAGCCATTCATACAGCAGCTGATGAAAGTAGTTTCATTATTAGAAAAAAAATTATTTAGTTTATATATCTGCAATTAGACAGATAGGCAGAGAATTTTAAAAATAAGACTTCCAATTTTCGATCAAAAAGGCAATTTTTGGTTAATAGATAAAATTTAGCAAAGAAATTTTTAAGGCATAATAGGCATTAAATTGTCGTCAACTGCCACCTAGATAGGAAGCCATGATTCCGAATCTGATTTTCGGGTCTATGAAGATCAATAGAACACAGACAGAAACTTCAGCATTCACTTTGCTTTTTAGTTTGGTAGATAGGCGTATGTGCCTGCACAAAAACCAAATGAAATAAACACGACTGTTGGCAATTTTGTTTCTTCATTACAAATTCTTTTAAATGAATGGACTCATTTATCATACATACTGCTATGTAAATGTTCTCCTTCGTTTCGCGTGTAACGGCTAATATTGCGTACGTTGGATTCATGCAACTGGGTTGTGAACAGCGTAGGACGTTATTTACAAAGTTAGAAGAAGTGTTCAAAGAAAATAATTTACAAAATTTATGCAAAACTTATGCAACATCTTGACTCATCATTTTATATCACATCTCTCTACTAAGCGCCCAAACACATTTGGTGGAATCCTTTGCATGAGCGCTACGATTTAAATATTCCTTTACTTGTGAAGCTTCAACAAATGCACATTTTGTTATAATGCCTCTTTAGCTGATACCAGAGCATTTCCCAGGGCTTATTGTTAATGTTTTCTTCAATCGGCGCCTTTGTTTTCCAACGCCAGCGAGAAACCGTGGATATGGAAAATTTTTATTTACTTTTATTAATTACTCCATATTTTTGTTAAATTTCGTGTAAAATTGAACCATGGTTACGTAGACTTGTTTTGTTATATATATAATCCTTTTGCGGCTCACAATATGTAAACAAAATAAAATATTACGTAGGGTTTTTTAGGATAGTTTTAGTGCCAAATACACGCGATACGGTTTTGCTTTGACATTTTTAATTTTGAATTGTGTAAAGTAAACTGTAATAAAATTCCGCTTACCATCACAGCGTTACGTTTGAAATCCATAAAGTTTTTTACCTCAGCCGAAAGCTCGCGCAATAATATGATGCCATCTTTTCGCTTAACTTCAATATCATTATCCTTGAAACGCTGCAACAACAACGAATAAAGAAAGAAAATTAGTAATAGCAACAAAAATGTTATTGGAGTAAAACACAAATTTTATTCCATGTAGGAAAACTGTAAATAAAATGCAATTTCTATACGATAATATTGTTTTGAGTGTTAAATAAATGACAATAAATTTTAAGTTTTTCTTTATACTTCGGTCTAAGAACCATGTTAAAGGTGCGCCCTTTCCTTGGTCGAGCCACAAGCTAACCTTGCTACGGAGAAAGGATATGGACTTATGGCAACTATTCAAAAGATATCCTGCACAAGAAAGCTAACGGTAAATTTCGAAAAAGATTCCGAGCATCAAAAACCATCAACTTTGAACAATACTCCGAAACTGTTCTCAGGAATACTTCAACGGCAGTTATACGGAAAACTTCCGAATAGTTTGCTCTGAGCAGTCTTCCGACTGCAATATCTTCCGAAGCCTTATTAGAAATGAGGTAATTGTTACTTTTCCAGATGCTCGTCCTGTTGACAAATTCGCTGCGCTTCTAGAGAAACTTATATCTGCATTGGGGAAACACCGTATTTTATATTAAATGATCAAGTGAGCGTAAATTGCTGAATTCATGTAATACAATCGTTTCTACTGGTCACATTCCTAATTGATGGAAACCAGCAGTGATTATAACCATTTCAAAAAAAAAAAAAACTTATTGCAAAAAAACATATTCCTGCCTCTGAAAAATATTGGAAAAAATTATGGCTTCTATATTATCTTGGTTTCCGGAGTCTAAAAATTTAATTAACTCACATTGAATATTTCACAACAAAAGCAGTTTCTGAGAGAAATCTGGTTTCAAAAATTTCGATACAGATATCAAGAAAGTTGCACATTTGTAAGGAACGCCTATGCGAAACGGAAAGTCGGTTTATGAACGTAAACAATTTCCCAGTTCAAAATATGCAAACATTGAACGTTTCGGGACTTGCGTTTTCAAATGAATACAGTTGCAGGCCACACTATCTTCTGCTAAAGAATTACATTCAAATTAGGGCGAATCTCTTAAGCTAAATTGCTTGGAAAAGCTTTGTTCATTTAAAAACTGTTGCTTACCTTAGAAAATTGCGGGTTTCAACTAAAATTGACTATAGCATGGCAACAACAGCATCCCAAACATAAATATTTTGAAATCACCTTATCATCAAGTGTGCAGAGCTAGTAGAGAGCTATACTCTTCGAACGATATTTATCAAAAACATCACTGCGGCGACCGTTCTTCAAGCATAAGAAAATAGAGTGTACAAGTTAAACGAAACTGATGAATTAACTCCTTCATGTATGTTACAAAAGAAATAAATGTTCCCTTAAACTCTCTTGAAAATGTCGGATTAAATCACTGTGGGCATCAACATTTGTGACATTTCACTCTCAACATCCAAAAAATAATGTACGTCAAATTTTGTCTTCAGAGAATTAATCGCAAAGAACACTAACTTTTGGAAAGTAGCGGTTGGCTTCCTCTTTTTGCAGACGGTTCTACAGATCTGTCCTTTACCTATACAATAGTAGATGATACAGGACAATTCTATATTAATCACATCCTACACAAAAGTGCATCAACACCTACAACATAAACTACAACTATTCTTCAGGCTACAAACCTTGCTTGTAACACTAACCTTAAAACGATAGTTTGTCAGTCATAAAAGCTGTTTGTAACCCTTTCAATTTCAACTGGAACACTATTAACAAAGTGAGGAATATCATTACCACATACAGAGATAAAATTAAAACCTAACACACAAATCTGGGGCTTTTGCACCTTTAATTTCTAATGGAAGAGCATAATGGAAAAAAATTATCGCATATACTCGCACATTATATATTAGTCCTAACGTCGTTCCATCCCAATCAAAATCCATCAAAATCAAAACATTTGCCACCCTTACTTGAGCATATCATTGTAAAATATGAATAGATTGTTAAGAAATCCACTCCCCCAGTCTGCGATTATAAGCCAAATCTGACGGCCAAAATCTTTTTAATTTTCGAAGATTAGTTTTGCGGAACATCTAACCCTATGCTGCTAAACTAGTCACTTTAAAAAAAAAAGATCGGCCGATAGTTTCGATTACCAGTTTTCATCCTACCTGTTTAGTCCTAGGAGCTATTCCTTATAATAATAGCATTTAAATCAACTAAAAGGCGCAAAATAAAATTTTTCAGACTCAATTTATATGAGTATACGTAAAATTCGATTTTTTTAAAGACAATCCTCTTCATGGAATTACCAAATAAAAGGAGTTGGAAAACAAAATGCGACAAGTGTCAGCATTCTACATTAAGTATGCTTGACGCCACAGCATGATCAGATATACGGAAACATCCTAAATGTCGGTTGATAATTTGTTTTCTGACGTAATTTGCTGCGGCCACGTATATATATTCGGAAATAAAAGTATGTTCAAAATTGCAATGTGATTAGATATAAAAAAGTGCCATAATTATCGCGATTGGGAATTTCCACAATACGAAGCAAATTGAACAAGCTTACAAAAAATTAACACCGGTTTCAGATCTAGATTTGTTCTACGCTATTATGAACGATTTTACATAAATTTTAAATAGTGGAATGGTATCTTAAGCAAAAGAAAAAACAACATTTTCAAATCGTGGCTTCACAAAATGAGAAGTTATACGGGAAACAAGAGGAAGCATAGTGTACATAAAAATAAAATTGACGTTACCTCAAAGACAGATATTATGTGAGCTCTACAAGTGAAGTAGTATGTCTAGTAGTAAATGTTATTTGCAACTTTCGTGGCGAATATGAAAATGCTCCTTACTTTGGAGACGCGCCTAAAAAGGAAAGGTCCGCATTTGCTCACCCTTAAGTTATAACATAATAGATAACGTACATAAAACTAATGCTATCTTACCAATACTCAGACTAATTATTTTTATCACAGCAAATCCAATTCGTTTTAATATTAGGCATGTATTTCATTGCCCGGGCTTACTTCTTTTGGCAGACATCCTTTGATATTTTATAATTCATTTTTTTCCACTTTAAAACCGAAAAATGTAATTCCTTACGTTCTGACATCATATGGTTTCCTTGTGGTTAAATAACTGATAACTTTGTTAATGGTATGCGTTGACATATGAGACGCATTGATACAAAAGGGAAAAGATATAGAAGTAGAATGAGGAAGAAAAAAGGAATACTTGTGTCAATAGTCCGATGTACGTGTCCTTGCCCCACTTTTATGTTGTTACTGCCACAACGCGGGCTCCTGAAGGTTCCTATTATATAAATATTTAAATTTTTTTATTCCTTGCATAAAGGCATTGGAAGAAATAAACACACACATACGCGTTTACGCAAATGCCACTGAGAACGATTAAAATTCCTAAAGCACAACCGCAACTTAGTACAATAGAATAACTACAACAAAACAACTTTTATTTCCCCATATCTTTGCAGAGGATATGCAACATATAGCGATGCAGCACGTTTCCCAAATTCGAAAAATATCTTAGTTCTAAAGTTAAGATATTACAAACAACGTTATGTGTAAACACGATGTACTCGTTTAAGTATACCAATGCCTTTTATATAATCTTCTACGTGTACATATAGATGAGTTCACCTACGTCCATTTTTACGACTATGTATGTGCACGAAGGAGCTTCTGATATTCGACAATTTTCGGAGATATAAACAACAAAAACCAAGAATGTTGTATTAAAAAAAACTCATTCAAAACATTTTCTATGTAATATGTTTTACTATTACGTAAAATTCCTTATTCGATTTTATATGTTTTGCTAATATCGCTCGAATCAAGTTTGTATCACAAGATTGTGCAGAGCGTAGATTTCATTTTCAATTTCAAACGAACTATTCACAAAAATATATTCACAAAAAATACCCTTCGCATATGACAACATTTCATCAACATATTGATCCCACACACACTTGATAGTTTTCTTTTTTTGAGCGTCACGATTCAGCTCTTCTTACCTCCAAGCAACTACTAATAAACGCTTTCAAAACAAATCGCGAGCGTCGCATTCCACTACTGTTGTTGATCCTTTAAGTTTTACTTGTTTGATTTTCTGAGAAATTTCGTTGATATTTCTTTTAATCGTCAGTCGCATAAGATGCCTTAATGTGACAACCATGGCTGGAAAGGTACCAAAAATCTTCATCTCAACATTTTAGAAAACTTTGTTGTTACTTATACCCTAGACCTAGATCTTGTGGTACAGAGAATATTCGTGCGGTTTTAACACCCAAAAGGACTTAAGGTGGATCCAACGTTTATTGTACCGATCGATTCAGAATCATTTTGGGAATCGATCTAGGCTTGTCTGTCCGTCTTATCTCTGTTATATTTTAATGAAATTTGGTACACCGCCGTGCCCAGGTACGCTATTGAAATGTTATCGAAAATGATTCGGTTCATCGAGTTTCTCGACCACTCCGCATATGACGCCTTATGTTTAGAAGTCGTTATAAGAAAAAAATTGTAATTTTGAGAATTTTAATTAATTTACAATAATGGTTTAGTAAACATATTTCAGCATTTTAAATTCCTTCGAAAACTTTAAAGCGGAGGGGCCGCTTAACCCTTAACCGTTCCTACCGAAAATGAATCTTGATTTGGTAAAAAGGCCTAATTATATTCCATACTGCTTGTGGTACAAAATATATCAAGTTTGTGCGGACGTATGTAACCACCCGAAGAGCTTAAGACCGATCCTTTTGTTATACCGATCGACCGCACCACACTCTAGATAAGATTTCTCATGAATAGCAGGATTGTCAGATGGATGTTTACTTTTGAATATTTTACGATGAAAATTGGTCCACAGTAGCAGAAAAATTAACAATAGAGAATTTGGATCACATAGGTCTATTTATTATATAAGGGTTCTAATTAAATACAAGCCCTTCACCTTTTAATAAAATAATGCCGAGATCAGCTTTAGCGGCCATTCCAAGCATCCTTACCCTCGTTATTTATATCCCTCAGTTGAATAAAAATCCTAATATTTCTTGAGATTATAATTTAATTTCCTTTTATTAATTAACTAACTGAAATAAGTAGCTCGAATACTAAAGAAAGGAAGAAATAGCGACTAACAATTAAAATTGAAATGCTTATGGTTAACTTCAATCAGTGTCATCAGTGGTTGTCGGACGGAACGGACGGTCTTCTTTCAAAATATCCCTAATTCAACGCCGATAACGTGGAATCCCTGTCGATGACGACGGAATTTATTTCGGACAGTGGTGTATTACCTAATCGGCGTTTCGCTACAAGAATCCCCCACTAAGGCTCTGTGCGAAATCCAATTGGCGTTGTCAATCGCTTAGTTGATCACAGTCGAAGTATATCAGGTAATTTATTTCGAATGTGATATTCCCATTCCATTTCGTTCTTATTTATACAGTGCTTAGTTATACTATCTACTGATGAGAGAATAACAAACCACTTGCTGTAAAAGAAAATGAATGAAAACTAAAACATCCTTTAAATACATAGGAATTACTTACAACTACGTGTAGGACAAAAACAAGTCTTGCGACTATGGTCCTTATACGTTACGTTAGGAGGAAGTAAAGCCCTTATATGACGAAAAATGAAAAATAAAAAAAAACTTTTGGGAAGTAAATAAAGTTTGCTAAATTTTGATCACATCATACGATTTTTTGCACAACTTCCAATAGAAGACCTTTCATAAAAAAGTATGCCTTTGCACGAAAATAATGTGTCATTTTTAATGTATTATTACGAAAACGAGCGAAACACTGTACTAGTTCAATTTTCTATATTTTAAGATGAAAATTGTTCCTTCGTATCATGAGCATGAAGCAAAAGAAAAATAATAAAATCTTTAACAATTAAATTGTGTTTGCTAAATTGGGTCCCGTTAGTTGACGTTTTGAGCATCGTCCAATATGAGGGTTTTATGAAAGCTATGGATTTATATAACAATAATGCCCAATTTTTGATGTATTAGTACGAAAGTGAGTGAGTATTAGGGGTAGGGGTGTATGGCACCTAATGGTCGGCCTTGCCTGAATATAGCAATCTTACTTTTTTTTTATCGCACAGAAGCCATCATTAATCCATCTTACGCAAGACCAATAATACCAACCACTGTCGTTCTCGCAATTGTCGGATTTAGTATTCTTTAAGCAGTCACAGCAAATTTAGATTTTTGTTCTAAGTTTAATAACTTCCATTTACATCGACATATAGGGGGTGTAAAGGATTTTTTGACATATATAAAACACTCTGTTTCCATAACACCGACTTGACAAGACTTGCCTCCTTATAAGTGAATCAAAAGAACGCAGAAATATTTTTTGCCAATCGGCCATTAATTCCTGATATAGTAAACGAGACATCGGAATGAAATTTAGATGCTATCATAACCAAGTTCTGGAAAACAGAAGATTATAAAATCCAGACTACCGTGTTAACAAAAGCAGAGTTTAATTAAGATCGACTTAGATAATTCTTCAAGCGTTAAACTGCCTTTAAGATACTAGACGAAAACAACGAATTTGTGCAAGAGTATATTGTCTTTGGACGCATGTTTCCATGCATTGAAATAGCGAATGGAGAACATTAGAGTATTCCGCACGATCGTTTTTCAGGTCATTTTAGGTCATCGGCGCGGTTACAATTAGTAGTTGACTCGTCTACTGAACCTTCAGCAACATATTCGTTAATATGCAGTGTCACATACCAATATTCCAGGCATAGAGTACTCATTATTTGCTCTTGAAAATAAAAAGGCTTAAATTATAGATATATTAAAATATAACGAAACCATAGTGCACTTAAATGCGATGAGCCCCAATGAATACTATAAATCAATAGCGACTCATAAAAATTAAATTACTGTGGTACTAAACTAACAAACTAGTAGCCATTTTCACGTGTCATTCGATCGTTACGCCATATAATATATCGCAAGTAAATTAAATAATAACATTTATGTTAACGTGAAAGAAAGTTTATCTAAGCAGGACATAGAATTTAGATAATTCAAGGTAAAATTAATTTCTATGTTAAATTGCTGTTATAAACAAATTTTAGCTCTAAAATATTGAAATGTAGCCCTTTCTACCATATAAAAAGTCTAAAACTGAACATGACCTACAAATTGATTAAAAATTAATTAGAACAAGTAAGAATAGTGTAGTCGGGCAATGCCGACTATTAGATATCGTACACCACTTCGCCAAATAAAAAAATTGCCCCAGCCGAACCCCATTTTTCATATCAATTTATCTAAATGCCATTAGAAAGCGAGTCTTGCCGAGAAATTTTGCAATAATAATTTTTTCCTATATTTCAAAATAGGACATTATATGGGAAATGTGCGAAAAAGGGCTAATCTAAACAATTTAACACACCTAATACACCCTGTACCTGTGGCCTATGAGCGTTATGTGAGCGTTAGTTAAAAAAGTGATTTGTTACGAAGTATTTTCAATAGAATTCGTCTTTGAGCCGAAAGACGTTAGTTTATCAAATTTATTTAATGCATCTCAATTCGATTCAATACAAATTCATATTCAATACATGGACAGGCCTCACATGGACTGATGGAGAGACGGAGAAACAAGCTTAGATCGATTCTCAGAATCATTGTCTGAATCGATCGGTATAATAAAGAGTGGGTCTATCTGAAATTCTTCCGGATGTTGCAAACGTCCATAAAAACTTTGTCCCTGTACCACCAGTGATGTAGGGTATAACTAGTAAACTTTCTTGAGCCTTTCATGTTACTTTTATCCATAACAGTAGTAGAGTTAGTGATTAACAGGTATTTAACAGCTTGGATGAAGACTTTTGTGTTTTTAAGTAAATGTATGCTAAATAATATAGCCGCTAGAACAAATGTATACGTATGACAATAAAGCGAAGAGTATGTAGAAAATACAAAATATTTTCATTTCATCGTTTATTTCGTAATGAAAAATTTTAAGTTTTGTGCTCAGCAACTGTTTGTAACATAAAATTGCCACAGCTCTGAATTATAGCAAAATAGGAAGTATATAGTTACAATTTAGAAAACAAGCGTATTGAACCGTAATACCCAATTGACACAACAACAAAACACAATGGTAGCCAAAGTGTTCAATCACAATATAACGCTATACGGCCCTGTTACCAGCATAAGTTCAGAAAAAATAGGAGTAAATATGGAAGTAACGTTAAAAAATAAATTTTGACACATTTTTTGGTGCATTTAAAAGGTGTGATAGAGGAAGCTACAAAGAAACGTGTTGTCCCTAAGGCAAATTCAGGAATCTTGTATACATGAAAATAGTTAAATATTTCTCATCTTCATATAGTAAGATCGCATGCACGCTGTTTTGCTTTGTCTTTGGCTTTATATCTGGTTTTACATTAAAAATGCTATAACCGAAATAGCAAATAGGCAAGCAAGTGGTCGAAATATTTGATTTGGATAACGGACAGCCATTAGAGGATAAGGCAAGGAGAATAACAAGAACAACAAAAAAAAAACAAAGAAAGCGAAATCGCCGCAATTCATCTGGCCTTTTAATTTCTATTCGTGAAAAACTTAGTTTTAATTTTTGTTTTTCAGTTGATTTTGATTTACAGATTCGAAAACATTCGCTGTCGATCGACGAGCTTTGTTTTTAATATTTATGTATGCGCAACAACCGTCTAATACCTTCTCTCAACTAGGCAACTTCAAGCATACACAAAATATCTAACGTTCTGAACAAATCGGTTTAAAATTGCACAAGCGCTGTCAGAAACATTTTTTTTAAATTCCCATAGTTCTACCTGCAGATACGATTGATTATAATTGGTATGGTGGCAAAGAGTTCGCTTCGCGTTATAGTTCTAAAAATTTTTCTTTTAAATAGGAAGAGTGCGAAAAAATAGTGTGAGGACCGAACCCTCAAGTCCCTTTTGGATAATCGCTCTGTTTTTGTATAGTTCTGTTTTGTAATAGTTATAAAGCTTCTAATGAAAAATAATAAATTTGCAATGTGCTCATACACATTAATTATATAGGTTTAGTCGACGCTTTAGTCGAAACGCTTTAGTCAAAACCACAGGGATCTGGGCAAAGGCTTAGTATAACGAACTCCTTACAGTTCTTCGTACTGAACGAGAATAAGAAGTGAGAATATGTAGTTATTCAGTATGTGCTCTATAAGAAGTACTTAGAAATTGTTTTAGGCAGGCTTCTCTATTTTCTGAAGCTTAACGACATCTATGATTGCACGACAAGCAAATCGAGAGTATTAAGCAAATTCGTTTTGATAGACTTTAAATCCGATATTGAGATTAAGTGATATACATCATTTAAGATTCTGCAAATAACTCTGAACGGGTTAAACAGCTAATAATTATATTTACTCAGCTTAATGAAAATAAAGTGCCTACAAAAGCGATTAGGGACATTAAAGCATATCTCACCAAGTAATGTGGACGAATCGATAGTACCATTTGATTAACTTAATTAAGAAGGAGATACCAAGAATGAATCTATATTTCTCCAGCGACGGTAAGGATAACAGAAGCAACCCATTTTCAGAACGAGGCAAAGAGACAAGCGGGCTCCAACTGAAATTCCTAAGAGCAAACAGCAAGACTTGTTTTTGAACTGATTTAACTGAATCGACATAACACCTAAAGGAAGGAGACAATACAATAGAGGCATACTCAAGGACCACCTCTTAATGGAACCAAGCACGGACCTAGGTTTATCTAAGGAGACCACAATGTGCACAATAAAACGTAATTTTTGGTCAAATAGAACTTCCAAGTTGATGAACGAATCAACGTTTTCCAACTTGTGTGAGTCATTGAAATACTCAGTGCTGAATGACTTCCTTCTTAAAAAAGAAAGTTTCTTTCGTTTTTTTAGATTTAATTTCATAAAATTTAATGGGCACTGTTACTATTTATGTCAGTTTGATGCTGATACGATTGCGATTCCAAGGAGAAGGAAGAAAACTATTTAACACCGGCGTACATTAAGATCTGACTAGAGGAGAGATCATTAATGTATAAATTAAATAAAAAGGGGTCCTAAGTGGCTGCCTTCCGGGACGCCAAACGTCGTAGGAAAGTCATCCGACGTGATGAAATTAAACAGAACCCTGAATGATCTGTTAGGCAAATACGAACTTATCCATTTCACTAAGTAGAAACGGAAGCCAGAGGCCTGGAGTTTGATGATCAATAAATTCTATTCTATTTCGCCAAATAGACAAAATAGTCATAAGCAGAACCCCTTTTCATAAATTTATTAAGAAGTTTGTTTTTCCAATTTTCATAGTATTTAATTCTAGTATTAAACCATGGCGAGCACGAGCTCCGTGGGAGAGGTTGCTTGATCAGAAGGGATGAAATAGCCCCGTTTAATACATTATGGAACGATGACAGTAAAGGTTCAATATTCCCAGGAGAAAAATCGAGCATAATCTGTGAATGATGAGATTTAATCAGTAACATATTTTTTTTATTTTATTTATATGTTTTATTAAAATCGTAACGTTAATATGAGGAAGTTCGGGTTGTTCAACGAACAAGTTCAACGGACCATCATGCCTGCAAAGGAAGGAGATACAAATTGCTGGATTGTACGGAGGGTAAACTAAAAGGTGGACAGCGATTTACCACTACCTCCGCGAAATAGCTAAAGCAAAGATCCAGTGGTCTGCTATACAATTAGAAGTACAGGTGTATTGAAGAATAATATCAGTAAAGACTTCGAATAATCTTGCACAGACGCTTAAAGACGTTGCGCTTTCATTATATAACTTTTCTTATCTGGCGGTTCATTTGCACGTACTGTTGCTTTGGTTGGTACTGTTGCTTTCGCGATAGTTTTGGTAGCTATTTTACAAATTGTTGATGATTTAATAAGTTGAGTAAAAAAGGCTCAATGTCTTCCTTGTTTTGGATCTTAATAAAGTGGGCGTTTAACATGCTTGGAAATATATATGACGTCGTTATGACGTCCGCAACGTAACTATAATCATTTTGCGGGAAATGATCTTCTCCAAGTTCCAATTATTTTTTTAATTTATATCAATTTTTTGACTTTGGTGTGACGGCGAATAGAAATGGCGACAGGCAAATGGAACATAGTCAGGAGATTGCAACACCCCACATGTCCATGAGAAACTGCTCACTTTATTAATTTTGTATATGTGATCATTACATCGCGTGTGGTTGACCACCAGCCTGTTCTTCTCAATTGCCTTAAAGTTAGCAGCGGCCAACGCAGAAGAAGCGATATTCTCTAGTGGTACTTCCATGAATGCGCATGTATAACGAAGAGAAATGGAAGCAAAACGCGTCAGATTTGAAATTTTATCAGATAAGGATGGATTGAGGGGAACGACAAGGAATTTCTTCTGTGATTGAGTACTCACTAAGCGAATGGCTTCTAAGTATCTGTGTATTTTCTCACAGGCAAGAATTTTATTACTGGCTGGTAACTGTGTAATTCAAAAGGTATTTTGAATAAGTTATGTATATTAGTTCTTAGAATGTTGGAATTATTGAATTTATCATCGAAAATTTTAAAAAAGGAACGGGGTGAATTGCGCCATGGGAGGTCGTAAATGAGAGATAAAGCCAGGTGATTCTCCTTGAATAAAATTTTATTAGGGGCGAAATTGGCGAAGAAACGAAATTTTTCAGATAGAGGCATAACGTTCTAAGCTTAACGTCTGAGCGGATTTCATGGCACTAATAGGTAGATATTTCCATTGAATTCTGCATAGTTACAGAAGACCGCGAAGGTGATAAGAGATAATATCAAAGGCGTACTGTAAAGTGTGTTTGCAGAACTCTGGATCAGAATGACAACTGAAAATGACCACTTCATCAACGTAGCTCAAAACTAGATAATCTCAGGAAGGAAGCTAAAAATTGTGCTAAGATACACACACTTAAAACAAAGAAGACCTGGTACAAAGCCATGGGGAACACTTGTGAAAGATCTTTTACATATGAATACTTCGTCGTTGTTAATTAATATGTGCTTATAAAGAAAGACATCATGTAGTAGATTATAGAAAGTGATAGACATATTCAAAGAGAGTACCATAGATTTTAAGATGTTGATGTTAACAGAATCAAAAGCTGATGTTATGTCAAGAAAGCAGCCAATGAGAATGTGATCCTCGACAAAGGTTAAGTTGATTGCGGATCATCAAAGATGTTATATTGGGCGGACCGGGTAAATTTAAAGCCAAAAGCTTAAAATTGCTGAGACTGTGTTTAGATTTAAGATATCACAGTATGCGCGAGCATACGAAGATCTTTCTAGGTGCGGAAGCTAAGGCAATGCATCTATAGCTATTAAGGTGAAAAGGCAGTTTATTCACTTTTCTTGAGGTGATAAATTGGAAGTCATACGAAAAAAGGTATGTAATGGATGCGCAAAATATTTTTAAATTCCTTGAGTAAAATGAGACTATTTTCAATATTCAGGGCATTGAGGTGACTGTTACGAATGCCATTTAAACCTAATTTGAATTTTGTAATAAAACTTAAGTACAAAATCAAAAATTTCTCAAATATTGTGAAACGAAAATTAATTGCGAAAAACAAAAAAAAAAAATAATTTATTAAAAAGAAAAAAACGAAAAAATAGACACAAATGCAACAAAGAAAAGAAAAGAAAAAAAACGACACGGATAAAGAAATGCGTTTGTTAGAGAAATTAATTAAGTAAATAAAATAAAGAAGATTGTAAAATTGTTTGTAAAAACTCAAGAAGTTACCAATAAAAAGCTTTCAAATTAGAATAATAAATAATAATTATGTATGACTAAAAGAAAAAAACTCAGATTTTCACAGTACAACTACAGCTATTTTATCGTTGTAATGACGTCTACTTAATAAGAACAAAAGAAAACAAAAAAGGTGACATTGAGAGAAATTGTAACAAATTGTATAACAAACATATTGGATCAGAAATACGTTGTATCGCAATATGAAATGAACTGATTTGATTGAAAAAAGTTTTAAAGAACTTTGGCATTATTTATTATTGACATTAACGAAATCGATATTAAAACAAATCCTAATAAGACTGCAAATTTACCATCAGCAAAAAAAAAAACAAAACAAACGCGGCTAATAATAATGACAAATTGGACTTCTTGCCGTCAGAAAATATCCCATCAATAAGTACATCTGGACTAGAAGCAAACACAAGGGAACCCTAAAAAAAATCCTCGGGCATTTTTGGGTGAGAATTCAGCTTTAGTCAAACTAGATAATCTAATTAAACCTGCTGCGCTGCAACCGGCTGGAAATATATCAGCCTAGAGCCCGTTCAGTGGTGCTATTATTTCATCAAACATCAAACCTTTTTCAACAACAACAACCTTCCGGGCTATCCATAAATCAACGAAGATAACGACACAGGATCTGGGGCACTTATCATCAATGCAAATTTGGAAACCACACAGAATCATAACAATGTGCCGTGGTTCTGGCTTGTCCTCGATTGAATACAGAAGCAGCATGGTAGGGAGAGAATTGGAGAATAACACATTTGCGAAAATTCCCTGAGTTGGAGCTGGCCAGGTATTATATTAGTTCAGTTAGAAGCCAGCAGTAAAAGAAATCAGCTTATAATTGAAACTGCTTGGCTGTAGAAAAAGAAAAATGAATAATTGAGTAGCGTACTCCACCGCCGAGGCGGAGTATGGAAGAGTGTACGCGTGAGTGGAGGTAGGGGGACTGGGGACGGATACCGACGAACGACGGACAACAGACCATGTAGACGGACTTACATAGGACAACTCGTAGTAAAAGCCCATTTATCTTATTTTTTCAACTTTTTAATTTTATGTATATATTTTCTTTGTATTGTCATGGGGCACAGCGTGCCGGTACAAATCGGCAAACGCTCTACGGAAACCTGAGCTAGGTCGCGTGACAAAGTGTTCCAGGTACTCAGGGATCACAGATCTTTTGATCTGTGCAGGAGGATACGGAAACAAAATGGGGAGGAGGGGAAATCAGCTGCCTCAGCAAACGTTGAGAACATCGAAGTCCTTTCGCATCAACGTAAATGCATCGGACCTGAAAGAGAATGCATTGTTGAAAGCGAAGTCCTAGAGATTGGAATTATATGGACATAACAACTTAAGACTAAATAATCATCAAAGGAATTGTGGATGGTGCAGCTCAATGGGTTCACAGTTTGCAAAAAGTGTTATAATTTTTCAATGAGAAGGACTCATGGGACTTAAGAAGAGTTCCGCCAAGACATGCCGCAGAGACATCGTTGTAGTAAAGATATTGTTTTCGCGGTTTGAAAGTATTACAGACACTACTACAGCTGAGTTGTACTGGTTTCATTATTGACAAAAAGTAAATTAGTAAGCGGATCAGAGGAGCGTCGTTGACTAAGTCTGTTCTTTTGAAGAATGTCAGACAAACGCGAATTAGTATAATTTGGTTTACAACAATATTTGTCATTTCGTAATTCATGTATAAGCTCAAAAACATGAGATAATGAGTTGAACCGTTGTTGCAGAATTTAACGATTTTTTATTTTTTATGAAAACAGTTTCGGGATTGGTTCATTTGAACGTCATGCGTATATTCAGCGGAAACGAGTTAGGAAAGTTTTCGCGTGAAAGGGAGGAACTGATATTAGAATGAGTGTGACCAAAACGCCAACATTTACGGCACCGCATTACCGGCTTGATGTACGGTTTGATTAGAAAGTTAGCGTCTTCTAGCAAACATGTGAAGTTAAATTATTTGCCGCAAACAAAGCCAAACAGGAACTAGTACTACAGTCAACCGCCTGATTTCTCTAACTTTGCGGATTTTGATAACAGTCCACATTTAAGTAAACTTTTTGGAATGGCTACAATAACAATTTTTTGTTCGCTAAAATCCCAGGAGATGGGGGCAACGATACGAATCTCACAAAATTCCGAAAGAATGTAGACAATGTAAAATTTATTGAGTGAAGGATTAGCGGCAGTTGCGTTTTCTGCAGATGCATTTGGAACATTTTTCCTAGCTCGAATGAATACAGAGTACTCACTTGTATTATACGCTGTGATTCTGCAGATTTTAGAACCCCCGTCCTTAAACGAGATTGTGCCGCCATGATTCGCAGATTGTATAAATATGCCCAAAAAAAATTGTGGACAACCAAATAAGGAAACTTCAATTTAGCGATGTTGTAGGCGCTGAAATTTGGTGCATTGCACCGTTCACCAGACGGATGCTAAAATATATACATATCAGGCGGAATGGTTCCTTTTCATATATTATATCATTTGAAAGTAGAGAAACATTGAGGTTGGCGGAGAAGGAATCTTATGAGACGTAGAAGTGTTCTTCAGGACGCTTCAAATCCCCTCTATACTGTCAAGAACGTAAATTAAAATATACTTACACATATTGTTACATACAGATTTCTGCAAAAGTCTCGTCTGCTAGAAGAGGCCTCTAAATACGTTTTAGGAAACATTGGTATGATAAGAATACCCTGCATGTCTCCAATGATTCGGTTAACCCTTATTTTAGAGTTTCTATGGTCTGGAGGCTATCAATCGTTGACGACTAGCGGTTTTTACTTCAGCGTTGCGCAGAGCATTATTTGTGTTGTTGTATCAGAAATGACACAAAATGTGGAGAAAAATCTTTGCCCGGAATGGATTCGGTGGGATATTAATGCCAACACAAAGGAGTGGTTCTGACGCGTTGTTCTACAATAAACGATGATTGAAATATTCCCAATATTCATTGACGTGATTGGATGAAATCCGCATTTATTTTCGTAGGCCCGCACCAAATGAAGAAAGTGTCATTAATCCCGAAAAGCAAGTATAGCCGGAATGGAATGGTGAGTATACATGTACTTATTGATACCCTACACTACTATTATGGTACAGGTTATATTAACTTAGTGCGGCCGTAAGTAACAGGCAGAACGGTTTAAGATCATACCGATCGATTCAGAATCATAATCTGAATTGATCTAAGCCTGTCTGTCTGTCTGCCTGTCTTCCTGTCCATGTAAATTTGTGTTCAAGCTGCAGCTCGCAATTTTTAGATATTTTGATGAAATTCGCGTTGTTGCAAATGATTCGGGTCGGTTCACTTTTTCGAACACTCCCTATATAACGCTCTATTATGAAAAGTCGTTATATGGAAAAAAATTGCAATTTTCAAAATTTCTCAGCAAAAGTACCTAAGTTCACACAACAAAAGGGTATTGTTTTCAATGCTTCATGAAGAAAATTATATCGTAATAGTAATTTAACATAAAAAAATTAAGTGTACCAAATTTGGATTTTGTCGGGCTATTTTTTTGATCCTACCCTGTTAAGAATTTTCACGAAAATTGATCCTTTGCAGAGTAGAGAAGTCTAAGTTTTAATATGTGGGGATGAAACTTGGTCCATAATGTTGTAGTAATTTCATGCAAAACTGAACTCTACAAAGTTTGGGCCATCTGAATCTATCTTTGGGTCCTGCGCTTTGTAAGAATTAAACTTGTACTACATTAGGTTGCTTTTTGGGCCGGCTTCCCCATAATACTGCCTTGAAAAATTTGCCTTTATATAGAAACAAGATGTGTGTTCTAGAACAAAAATTAGAATTCTCTTAGCCAATGTGGTGTATGGTCGGCCTTGCCCGACTATAATGTTCTTACTTGTTTTTACACATAAATATTTTGTTCAAAGTAAATTACTGATTTCCTGGATCCAGACATCTGTTTTTGACGATGGTCTCGACGTTTCGCTAGAGGCCTCCTAATTAAGGCGAATAAGTGAGACAATATAAACCGGCGTATCTTCTGCACACAATTTAGTTGCATTGAAATAGAAGATGTAAAGAATAAATCCGCTTTAAGATGCTTTGTGGAAATTAAAAAGTTTGCTTTTATTTGTATAATACAAAACTAGCATTCACTTGCATTTCACTTTAAAATATTATACATTCTTTATAGGTAAATATACATGTTACTGCAGGCAACCCGTCTGATTAAGGAACATGCCAGGTGCAGAGGTTAAATCCACAGAGATATAGATCTTTATTAATATAATATATAAATTAAAACAAGATTATATACACTTGCAAGAAGAAGTATTTGTACCCCTATCCTTGCAATTGAAAACTTCACAAAACCAATGAAATAAAGCACAAAAGATGGGGCAATTTTTGTTGAGAACTCATTAGGTGGTGTACTTTCATTTTTAATAAAAACAAAATGGGTTTTTATATAACATATTGCTTACATATAAACTAAATAAAATCAGGTAAAAAAATTGACCAGAAAAAGTATTCGTACACATTAAATAACTTTTGATTTATGCTATATATTAAATTCGTATAAACTTGGTTAGCGGGATATACCTTACGTTAAGGCCCATTCTTTCATAATAACATTTTTAGGCATTTACTTGGACGTTATTGTATGTTGGCGTATCTTACCCTACAACAAATCCCACAAATGCTCTAGGAGATTTAGGTCTGCCGATTGAGGACGCAAATTAAGCTGATGCTTCGTATTGTACAACAACCACAACTTCACTTTTAGTGCCGTGTGTTTGTGGCCGTTGTCTTGCTGGAACCAAAAGTCATGTCCAAGGCCAAGTCGCTCCACACTTTCACGCAAATTTTGCTTCAAAATATTGATATAGCCGCACTGTTCCATGATAGACTCTATAAATGCCAATTTTCCGATGCCTTTAGCAGACATGCACCCCCACACCATGATAGTGCCTCCTCCGTACTTGATTGCGGGAGCATAGTTTCCCTTATTTAGCGCAGTTCTAACTTTCCGCCACACTAATTGCTTTCCTTTAAGGAAAGATATGCAAAACTTGCTTTCCTCTGAAAATAATACACGTTTTCAAAATTCTGGTGCCATTATTACATACTTATTTGCGATTTTCATTCGGTACTTTTGATTGGTTTCCGATATATTTAAGACTTTCTACGGGCTACACAACCATGATAATCGGCCGTTTTTAATATTTTTCGAGCAAACTATTCTTTAACATTTTCTTTAATTTTGGAAGCACTTATTCTGGAGTTTTGTTTCACCAACGCCAGAAAGTTTCCTGTTTCCCGTCCCGTCAACTTCAGGTATCGTCTCCGAGACCGCGCCAATATGGAATCCGTGGAATAAACTGCACTGATAAATGAGTTCTACCAATTGCAATTTCACGCAGAGTTTTCCCGCAATTTTATTATAATTCCTCTGTCTTATCAACGCCAATTTTCTTTACTGTTGGACTCATTCCTAATTTTGTGTTTGTAGTTCACAGCTATTTACATAGACTAATTTTTTTTTTTAACGCGTTTTAATTCTATTTCGCTTTTTACGCGCTTCTATGTATCACAATGCGCGTGGGATTCCCCGAAATAAGCTTGTACGAACACTTTTTCTGGTAACAAAACGCGGACACTTAGTCTGCCAGCAAAAAATATAGTGTAGGCACAAAGTTCGGGACACTTGCTAAAAATTGAGTAAATGGAACAACAAATCGGTGGTATTAAATTGGTAAGTAAAACAACTTTCTTAGACTTTGCTGTAGGTTCTCCAAAATTAAATATGAATGTGTACGAATACTTTGTGTGGCAAGTGTATATTAAAATTCCAAGTTCAGTTTCCTAATTCAAAGTGTTCTTAACAAATGAAAATCTGAAATTATATGAGTTATATGAAATTATTTCATGTCATTATTATTTCATTCATTGTTACAGCATTCATTGTTACAGATTATTTTGGTTTCTTGAGTTCAAGAACCTGATTACAAAGCAACAAGTTGATTCCAAGCGGCGTAGAGCGTGCATCGACGCTCTTTTACATATTGACTATTTTACAAGCAAAACAATTTCCGAACGGAATCATGTAACAATTCTCTCAATTGATTTCGAAAAAGCATTTGATAGAGTTGGCCTTAATGTTATAACGACTCTTGAAATCATGGAATGTAGGACCCAAATTCTTCAACTACATCAAATCATTCATGTGGCATCGGCAATTTAAAGTTAGAATTAAAAATCATCTCTCTGTTTCCTTTCCGTTAATGAATGGCATTCCACAAGGATCTCCTCTTTCTATCACGCTTTTTCAGATCGGTTTCAATGAAATTAGTAAAATTCTTTGCCGTGTACCGAATCGAATATTGTCTCTACGCGGACAATGTATATATTCCAACAAAAGAAAAAGATAACACGAAGGCAATCAATATCCTCGAATCTATAATCGAGAGATCTCCACATGGCCAAAGCCGTAAGGCGCTACAATTTCTATAAGAAAATCCACAAAAATGGCTATTTGGCGAAAACAAAAAAGTGATGCAAATGTACAAAATGCGCAAACGCTCCATATTTTTGGGCTCACGTTTTCCAACAAATATCGTAGGAAAAGAAACTATCTTCGGTTAAAAAATTCAATTTTAACAAGGGTGAATTCCATACAATACGTTGGAAAACCAATGCGCACATTAAGACTATTACTTATCTTACCAAAATGCTTATTGTAAGCAAGATTGACTATGCTTTGATAATTTATGGCAATAGCTGCAAATCTAATATCAGCATCCTTCAACCGGTCTATCACCAAGCCGTTAGAGCAAGTTGCTATGGTTTTCGGACGACGCCCATAAACAATATTATAATTGAAACTGGTCTCCCATCTTCGGAAAATAGAGTTTCTGAGTTAAAAGGTAAAATCGTCTCGAAGCTTCTTAATTCAAACAAATCTATTCTCGGTAAAGATGTAAGAAAGA
>KK500054.1:86637-169797 GCA_000688715.1 Glossina pallidipes
GTATCCTTCACGTTGCGAACTTTTCCCATAAAGACAAACTCAAAACCGTCATTGTTACTGACAGTAACAGTACAGACTGTATTACAAGCTTTTCGGAATCCTTCGACTTCGTGATGGAGCACTATCAACAAGTTAAGGAATATCATTACAACACCCGGCGGAAAAATTAAAATTTTATGGGTTCCTAGTCATATCGGTTTATTGGGAGATGAGCAGGCTGATCGAGCGGCAAAGTGTGCTGCTTTTGCACCTCTAAGTATAGACAATGTGACTGCCTTAACTCTTCCTTGGCTAGAAGTATTGCATTTGGAGCGACTAATCGTATGGACACTCTAAAATCAGTTAGAAAACAGAATATCAATACAATATATTACTACAGTAAAACTATTAGGGTCAATATCTATTGTACTTTTATAAGAGCCGATAGCCTATGTTGCTGGTGCTCAATGTCTTTTTCTTTTAGTCTAAAACTTTTTTTCTTTGTCTAAAGTTGTAATAATAATAACAATAGTAATAATATTTCATTTCATTTTATTTCGTCAAAAATTTTACATAATTTTACATTTGTGCGAGTTTGTTATTGATTGCATCATTGTAAACAAACAAAAGTCAAATTTGCCCCTTAATTTTTTGAAATTAATTTCGAATAACGAAAACGATACATAACTCTCAACCCAATGGTTCTCAAGGTACGCTTTTCATAAGAGAGCTAGTTATCTAAAAGATACACAATTAGTGCCTTGGTTTCATTTTCATAAAGTGTACAAACATACATCGTCGCTTACGATTGGCATGATTGCTTTTATCCGTAAACCAAAAGGTTGGAACTATTTATACTGTCCACATTGATTCCAGTCTATACATAATCGCATATGTTTTGCGAATTGGGTATACAGTGCGCCAAAAACACAATTAACCTTGTCGTTCATTACTAACACATCATTCATTTGAAAATTGTTAAGCATATTTTCAACTTGACTCAAGTTACCGTTTATTTATTTACTCATGGTGCAGATTACATTGCACTGTAGATGTAATCTTTGGACCGAATAAACTGTACCATTTATTAACTTAACCAAGAAGAAATATGTAAGCTAAACCTACGTTTCTCCGGCCAAGATAGGGCTAATAATAGTAAACCATTTTCCTAAGATAGCAAGGACACTAACGGATGCCGAAATCCTAAGGGCGAAAGGCAAGAATTCCTTCTGTGCGTACATCAAAATATGGCTTGACTTAATTACTAATGCGAGATCACTGTCGTATAGGAGAAAATGCATAATTCGATAGCCGAAAATCTTTGATGACTTACGATACGTTCAAACAGTTTTGGGAAAATACTAAACCTGCCAATGTGTGCCTACGTAATTTCGCACGAGATGTCTATTTCCATATTTCTGCAGTGAAATAAAAAGTTACACTTCCAGCACGGGGGAAAGGCTAGATTTTAGAGAGAGATTAAGAATATTTGACCTAACGCCACATACCTCATGAGCGCATTGTTTAAGAATACGTAGACCATCAGGCCTCGGCACGCAACTATCCTCTAATTATCTTAAACCTTCTATTACGTCATGTTTACTTTATTGTTTGGTACGGATAATTACTAGTAGAATCGGAGCTAGCAGTACTTCCGATGAAAGTATTTGACAAAGAGTTGCGAGATTTCATGGTCGTTAGAAAAACGGGATTTCGACGAATGACATTAATAGGACTGTAAGGAAATATATGTATCGGTTTCCACAGTGTCCGCACCGACTATTTCCACGTGACTAGTTTTGGTAACACAAATATTGCGAACATTAATACAGTGTAAAACCTCCCCCTTTTCACATATCTGTTTATCCCGCGAAGTCGCTATTTAAAAAGGAGTCTGGATACAAACGAAGTTGATCCAAGTTGCTTATCTGTGTATTTCAATCCAATTAAATATTGAACCAGTCTGCGTGTACATACTTTTTAGATAAAATGGATGCTGTTTGCTTAAAATCATGAAATGTTATTTTGTCATAACTTAAGTTGAAATTTCCAATCGATCGACCAGCGCAAAGTTTTCATATATTGTTTTCGATAGCCTATGTTATAAACCGCACTTTCTTATTGGGTTTGTTCATCTTTAGCCAGCTTTAGTTAAGATACTAAATATTCGCCAAGACAATACTTACCATTAGGACCTAACCTAGTTAAAATTAAAGTAGAAGGAAGATATATATATATATTGTGAGGACCCAAAGTCGTACCCTCGTTTTGGCCTTTACGGACTCTCCGTTTTTGGGGAGGGGGAGTGCTAAATAAGAATAGCTTAAAATAAGATTAGGAATAGAATAAGAAATAGATTAGGAATAGAATAAGAAATAGTTTAAGAAAAGTTTAGGAAAAGAATAAGGAATAGTTTAGGAATAGATTAGTAATAGAATAAGTAATAGCGTAGGAGTAGAACAAGAATAGGTTACAAGTAGGTTAGAGAAAGTTAGTTTCAGTCAGTGAATGCTGGGCTCTCGAGCCGGCAAGTAATCGAGTTTGAAATTAACAATTGTCGCGATACTGTGGCTATATTTTATTTACTGAAATTCGCCGAATGTAACGGGAGTATTCAATAAATAAAAGAAAAGACAGAACCAAGTGCCTGCAAATATAAATTTTCTTGTGTTTGCTTTCCTTCCCTGGGCTGCCCCAGCCTAAGGAAAGGGCCGAAATGGCCTCACAAAATACAATATTTACATACATGGCAAAAAAGCAAAATAAGCACCCACTCAAAGCTAATATACGTTAATTAAAAGTTTAGCACCCCAAAAATTAATCAATCAAACATAACAAAGCAAGGCAAAAACAGCATTTAGTGTAGTGTTGGGTCGTAGCACAATGGCGATAAATTTTATTGTAAGTACGACGTCAGAAGTACCAGGATGTTAAAAAGAGCAGCTTTAATATAACATGTAATAATCGATAAAGAAATTAGTTTATAAACCTCATTTACTCTTTTATAAAGAACGCGAAATGTGTTAGGAAGTTCATAGAAAAACTTGCGTTGACTAAACTTTATAACAAGAAAACTCCTTGAAGGGCGCCCAACATTAAACTAAGTAAACCGAGTCAATGAAACCATTTATCAACTTTAGGATGAAGAGATGTCCAAGACCACTCCACGTCTCTCGAATGAGGATAAGCATTGAAGCTGTAGCCTATTCATGCAGTGGCAGAGAGACAAGTGAACCACAATCTAAATTTTTTAGCGTAAAAACCAAAAATTGTTCCTGCAAAGATTCAATCGAATTAACATGGCAATGATAAAAATTTATCATTTATAATACGACCGAGACATATTCTAGTATGTGGGAACGATTTCACATTCTCCAACTTATGTGGATCAATAAAACATCCTGCTATAAACGAATTTTTTCTTGAAAGTGACAACTTACATACGGACGGAAATAGTTGAACGTCATCAACGTACATGGTGATATGAGAAGACTTAACAAGCGATGCGAGAACATTAATGTCTAAAATAAACGGAATAGGTCCTAAGTGACTACCTGCAGTGACGGTCATCTCGTCAAAGTCAAATGGGCTAAAAAATATTTTTAAAGATCTTCCGTCAAGGTAGGAAGATAGTAAATTATCTAATTATGGTGGAAGCACTAGGCGATATGATTTCCACAAATATTATTTGTGGTTAATTCTATCGAAGGGTTCAGTGAAAATAACATCCATTTGCCTGTTCATATGTTTTTAGAGGAGGTCTATGGCGCATAACAAGCGAATTCAAGAAGGTCTGTAGTGGTCGACTTGCGTCGTAAACTCTCATGCTGACTAAGAATGCCAATCGACTTGATAGTGTAGCTAATTAGAGACGGAAAATGAGATCAAAGTGTTTGGGTAACACGCTAAATGTTTGGATGACAACTTTACACATCTCTCTTAAGATTCGTTTTTACTTCAAATTGAAATTTTCTTTTTATATTGATACTTCACCTGCATTCTTCTTGCTGAGCTGCTCGCTTAATTTTGTCAAAAGCTCATAAACAACGCGTTCATTAAGTTATTATACACCGTAACGTCCGCGTACAATGTAAGGTAGGGGTTTCTGTCGGTCACGATCCCATAGCAACAGCGTAAATGTGATCGTAATAACGGCAGGCCGTTATTCGACATCGCGTGCTTTTTGCAAAATAGCGGCCTGCCGTTAGGTATGCAAAAAAGACAAGACAGAGAGTTTGGTGGTGGTTTTTTGTTTTTTTGGTCTGGAGAAAACCGCGGAGAAAGAAGATCGGGGAGTTTGGTATGGATGGTGCAATCGAAAGATTCTGGTTGATCTTGAGAAAAATTTATAATTAAAAAGAGGGGAAAAAAGACTTTGATTTTTTGATTATGTTGTTTTAAGTAAAAGAGTCGTGTGGTGTTGTGCAAGTCAACAAATTTATAGGACATTAACATTTTCTTTTTCCTATTAAGAAAATATGAAAATAAAAATTAAAGAAAAAAAAAACCATATTAAAGAATATTTGGCCGTCAGTTAAGGTAATACGGTTTCATTTGAACAGAAAACGAAGGGCAGTCCTTTTTTGATAGTGCAACAGAAAGGTTCTAATTCATCTTGGAAAAATTTATAGCTAATAAAAATCAAAAAGACTTTCATGTGTTTCATGTAAAATAATTTAACAAAAAAAAATTCAAGTAGAAACAAGAACAAAACTGTCTATGTATATAAACCAATATTGTCCTTGCCTGTGAATGAAATAAAAATGGAAAAAAAATCACTTTATTGCAATTGTTATTATAAACACCAACAATTTTGTTTTAAATGCATAATTATGCGGAATAAAAAGAAGAAGAAAACAAAGAAATAGTTGATTTACGTGCATGCTCACGATACCATAAACGGTACTTTTGTCCAACTATGTGACGGCGGCAGTGCGTCATGTAATGCAATAATGTGTGTTGTTGTTGTGTGGCTTCTGTTAACGTTTCTTAAGAAAGGGTAAAGACACAAATTTTACAAGAATTAGACAAAATTCACCTAAAATATAATAGTAGGATTATAGTTTCGGAACGCTGAGTGAAAAATTATCAAATGCATTTGCGTTTTCGTGATTCGGAACATGAACATTTTGGTAGCCTATAGCCGGCTAATAGGTTAAAAACCAAGCTTATGATCACTCCAGTGGAGGGACAAACAAATTTCAATATTAGTAAAATGTTTTCAAGGGGTAAAGGAAGAAAGAAAAAAAAAGCCTAAAGTGAAAGAAATGAAATTCGCAAAATTTCTATTAAAAAATGCCGACCCTAGAAGACGAGACTGCTGCGTCAGCTTCTGTTGGGCAAAGCGAGAGAAAATCAGCAAGTGGGTCTCCAAAATTAAATGGCAACGATAACAGTTCCATCAACAGCTTACAGGATACCCGTTATCTCAATGGCACCACAGGAGCTGCAAATATTAATATTAATCCATCGGAAATCTCCACGCGACGTGTATTAACAACGGCAGTCCAAGCAATTTACAGTTTGATAACAGATCAAGATCAAAAATTAGAAAAAGAGGATCAGATTGCCACATTTCATTCTCTAACGTCGTCGCCCGTTGGCATTGATAATTCTCAACGTTTGCAGCAATAATGGCCAGAGTGTAATGGTTATCACAACGGCTGTATTATCAACAAGTTTAGCAAGTTTTAATGGGAATTCAAATATTGATAACAACGGAAATCCAAACGCTAAAGCATCAAACAATTCTATAACTTGCCACCGTGATCAAAATTCCAGTTTCAAAACAATCACTAACAATAGCGGCGGTGTTTGCCATTCCAACATCAATGAAATGAACAGTTCTACCAAAGTTGCGGTTCCCTCACCTAAAATGACCTCCGAAGCCGAGCATCTTACGGTTGGTAGCACTTCAACTAAGACAACATCGATCTTCGGTAGTATCGATAACAATATTGCAGGTATGGCGCCCACATCTGCTTTCGTGAAACCTCAGCAACTGGAGCAACCATCGTGTGTCTCTCACGAAGACGTTATGTCTTTAGCCGGCGCTTCATCACTCTATAGTCAGGTATTATTAAACGTTAAGTAAAATGTAGCAGAGTATGGAGGGGTGTACGCGTGAAGGCAGATAGAAGGACAAGAGACGGGAACATAAACATACCTAAACCTTTTTTTTGGGACAGATACTTACGAACGAAGACTGGACCAACAAACCTACACATGAGTTTATTTTTTTTATTTTTTTTTTTATTTGATTTCTTTTGTAATGCGGCACAGCGGGCCAAAATTTAAAACCGCTCTACCGTGAGCGAGCTAGGTCGGGTTTCAACATTATTTATTATTTATAATATATTATATATTAACTTAAACTAAAAATATGGAAAAAAACAAAGGAAAAATAAAATTGAATGTTTTCAGATCTGAAAAGGATCAAGTGAATTCTAAGCATTTTGTATTAGTAAACCAGCAACAACCCTCATCACGATAACCGCTACACACTTTTCCTCTCACTTTGCCTCTAATATTTTTAATAAGATGTGTATTACTGCTTTTATAAAGTGAGTGAACAAAACAAGTTCTCCAACTGCCTGTTTCCAATGAGCGATTCAATATGAATACAACAACACTATGAAGTCCTACTGCAAAATTTTTGAGAATACAAGGCAAAAGTCCGTGCAGACATTCGGCACGCGGCATAGCAACTGTACTTAAGCTCTTTTAATCCTTGTGATACTTCACGGTCACAGTTAATTATTGTTGGAATAGATAAATTATCATTTATTTGATGCGGGTATGTACAGGAAGATTAAAGTTTATGGCGTTAAAGCTAGGTTGCAAAAATTTAGGAAAAGAATTTGAAATCATAAGACCAGCGGACCTTTTGTAACTTCAGAAGATATTGACGAGAGAAATGAAATAACGTTTGTTTTAGACTTGACGAACCTATAGAATCGGTCTGAGTAGCTTAAGAGAGTAGGCTTAAGAGAGTAGATGTGATCTTAAGCAAACCAGAGTAATACTTTCGAGTGAATTCATAGAATTTGCTTCTGACAAACGGAGACTTCATCGTCGAAGGAAGAACAATTCTTTTGTTCTTTGTAAACAATGTTTTTTTATTAGCTTCCGTTAATTCTAATCTGTGATGATACGTTAAGTTAAGGATGATGGGATCTTGAGGTAAGATAGACGGTAAACAGCGGCTAAGTGAGAGATCATATTCGTTTCAAAAAGCTAAGTACTATACAAAATCCTGTTTTGATGTGCGCTTTTGATTACGCTTGAGAAAGCTT
Organism: Glossina pallidipes; assembly: GCA_000688715.1. Classification (NCBI taxonomy): domain Eukaryota; kingdom Metazoa; phylum Arthropoda; class Insecta; order Diptera; family Glossinidae; genus Glossina; species Glossina pallidipes. Next base: position 93,912 of record KK500054.1, read on the forward strand.
ATTGCAAATATCCTCAAGAAACTCGTAGGGTTACCTGATAATCCAATGACGGTAACGATCATCGTTAAGGACAAAAAGATTTAGGAAATTACAGTTGTCAAGCACATTTACCACATTCGTTGGCTTTATGCTACCTACCTATCACGAATAAAAGAGGCATGTTATTTTGTGAATACTAATACAAATTAGGAGCGATATAGGAATATGTTGTAAAAGCGTGTGCGACTATCATATAAACCGCAATAAATTCAGCGTCCAAGGTAGCTTAAAGTTAAAATGGACAAGGGGATACAACTATAAGAACGTCACCAGCGACCTTATTTAATATGCTGTTTCGGATTACATGGACATTATAAAGAAAAGCTAGATCTTCTCACATTTTGGCATATGATAGAGAAATAATCATTTAGACTATGAAGATCCAATAGTTGTAGATATAACTATCTAGAGACAAACGTGCGGAGTACTTGCATCTCTTTTCTTTGGGACAAACTCTTTGACTAAAATACAGTCCAGCTAAAATGTTTTATCTAAAACGATAGGAAAGTATTCGACAGGCAGTAATATTTTGAAGGTCGCAATACTTCTGTGCTGTTAATGTTTAGACTGATAAAAAACACGAAATTGTATATCCCCAACTTCAGTAATAGAAAGATTCGTTTATAAAAAAACAGACTTTCTTGACGGCATAGAAACGGAACCACAGCTGTCAACAAAGGAAGAGGATATTGCTGAAATTGCACTTCACACAAGATCGACTACATTATGTCTGGTTCCCTCCGAGAAAGGATCAGTATCCCGCTTAGTTCAAGCAGGCAACACATTAGAGAATTGGGGATGAGATGATTTAGATACCGGAGTATGGTTTAGTGGAGAAGGCACAGCTGCTGAAGGCCGGCAAGATGCCTCAATGAGAGCAAGGAAACGCTGAGGGGAACGCTGGCTGGGAGACGGGTTTGGAGAAATTCGATTTAACATTTCGTGCTCCGAAATAGCACTTTTATTAATATTCTTATAAGAGATAAGAATATCCAAGGGCGTTAGACAAGAAGGAAACATGCGAGAGGGATTCGCCTACAAATCATGTGGTTTTTAAAAGCTGTTACAAGGTGCGGTTAATATTTCTTGGTCTAGGAAAAATAGCGTAAAATTCAATCTCCACAAACCCACAGGCGGTGCACGACCAGTAGATGACCATGGATGATTCGCCTAATGTATCAATGACTATTGCAGTCAGTCCAAAACACTTGCCATGTGCAATACGCTCACAAAATGGTTGGAATTGTATGGTTTATTGTTTCAGGTGTTCAATTCGCAATACAAAATTCCCATTTGCGTGTACATGCTAACATCAAAACCAACGCAATGATTGAATCTGTTCAAGCATACACGGGAACGTTAAACGGATTTAGTGATTTTTAATTTGTTGAAACTACTTTCACTACTAAAAGCACTACACATAACTCCAGTCGCAACAATGTAATTTGTTTCATTGCAACTACTCTTGTTTTAGCAGTAATTTGATTTGTTAGTGCTTGACCACTTGCTTTCTTCACTTTCGAGGTAATTTTCACAAGAATATCCAAATCAAGTTGGAATATTAAGCCCGCTTATTGCGAATATATCTGATAATATTACGTGTTCTGTTGTTGGTCGATTGCATTGTTATTTCACATTATATTTAAGTAAATCATTTAAAGTATGCCATTGCAAAGCCAATTTTACATTACTTTGTGTAATTGGTCTATTTTTTCTTCCATTTATTTTCAGGTTCGTCTCTTATCTATTATAATATTATTTATATATATATACACAGCATTATAAGTATTATACCATGGCAAAAATTCCATACCGACTATTTAGTGAATTATTGAAAGAATATCCCGAGTTTTGGGGTGGTGATGGACGTAGGCTATGCGGAGTTCTGTGTAAGAGGTTAACCGACCGACTGACGGAGAAAACTAGTCAGTTAGTCACAGAGCAGGAAGTTTTGAAAAAAATTTATGCAAATAGGTGTAGTTTGAGAAAGGTCGATAGAAGCAGGGGCGGTCGGACAACAATGCTTGAATACATTTGGTACGCGCGAAAATTGGGGTAAATAAAATGGTTTTAGTAATGTTTAATCATGTTAACAATGTCCGTGTTACCCTACGGAAAACAATATTATTTCCTTTTCTTAACAGAATATTTAAAATTATTTTGTACATTCCTCAAATGACGATATATTGTTCGCCTAAAAACGCGTCAATTCTATAATAAATATGGTGGACACCAGCACGTGATTGATTACTTCTTCTTAACAATATCTTTCAGTGAACTGAAAGGTGAAAGATAAATTTCATACCAGTCATTGTGGCCATAAATAAAAGTATGCGACGTTAAAAATTTTGATGATGGTGGGTATATAATTATCCTACTCTGTTATTTTTTCTTTTGCATTCCGAAAATAAATATTTACTTATATATATGTAACATATTTAATACCAATGGTATTGGCTATTGTCATCACAACTAAACGTGCAGCCTTTTTTATTGGCCACTCCAACAAACAACATCACAATCTCGGTTATATAATATATCAAGTTCATCTACCATTAAAACTGTCGTAATTCTATATGGTGCAGCTGTCATAATGTGTTTGCTACTTGCGGCTCTTCTGTATTGGTGGGACATAATACTTCTCTATATTCAAACTTTGATTATTTTTAAAGACCGTAACGAATTTGAGGACTTTTTATGACTTTTGCAGAATTTCAGAAATATCATGCTTAACTTATATGGATTATTGAACATCAGATACACAAAACATAAAACCGTAAATATTCCGTTCTCTGCATTTAAACCCCAAATACGTAGTGGTGTAGACCTACATCGTAACGTCTTACCTCTTTACGTAGCAGCCTTTGGATAGTGTTTCTTCTTTTTAGTTTAATTTTACCAAATCTATTTTATCGTTTCCGAACACAACTATAATCTTTGACAGTTTGTTTCTTTATCTATATCTCCATTTTGTTTCTTAATCTTTAACTCTGTTTGATTAAAATTTCATTTCGGTGAGTATTTCGAATTACGAATATTTGTATAAAATTTAATGAAAATGTACAGGAAAAACTCTTTGCATATAGAAACAAGGTTCAGACTAACGAAGAATATTTATTGTTTTATATATACTGATAAATTGATGCACGAAAAATGCAAATTTTTGTGATGTAAAAATAAATCATTATGAAGAATCGACTTACTGATCACTAATCGTGCAAGTTATTACTATTGTCACCAAAATCTTATCTGTTGATTTGAATTTTTAAGAAAACTAATAATTTTCTAAAAATCCAAACTCCTAAGTATGGCAAAACCAAATTCACATTCATAATGTTTTACCAGATAACTTGCTTGTAAAAGGGTATAAAAGGCTAAGGACGAACTTCGCACGAGGTTTAGAGAAACCATAAGATAGTTGACGGAGAAAAAGAACATAATAGACGAACAACGAAGCACTCTCTTGGATTAAGGTCAAAATAACTTTAGAAATTTATTTAATAGGCGCTGTTCTATCTGGATAAAAGATCATTTATTTTATGATCAGTTTAGCAACTGTGCGCGCGCGGTGTAGTCGTCTTTGATTCTTTGCAAAGAATAATTTAATTCCTTTACGAATCGCTTGCCTTTAGCTTTATTGTGGTCTAAAGTTATAAAATTCTTTAAGAATAAAGTAAATGATTTAAACTAAAGGAAGTATATTGGTCTTTACACGGTTTTTTGCAATCAAAAATTGGAGTTTAGCATGCGCTCTTATTACAATGTCAGCGTAACGGAGGAGTTTGGTTTAATATGTTGACAATTTTTGTGTTGTGAATCTTTTTGTATTTTGTTCTTTTCTTTCTTCATAACTTCACTGGATAGGGATTCTTTATTTACACCGTGTCGTGCGAAAACAGGACCAGAATATGAACGATTCATCCGTGTTGGCTCTGTGATCGTGTTGCCATGCAAAGTGTGCTGATATTATCGGTCGTACTGGTGATGCAGTCCTGGATCCTACGAAGTCCTACAAAGCGTTAGCGTTTCTGCTATCGTCGGTAACAAAAAAGTTACAAGTAAGCCGGGAAGTCCTTCTGGTTTGAGTTATGCCAAAGTGTCAAGGGCAACCCCCCCAGTGGCGTCACTCACTCTGCTCAGGTGTCATCGCCTAAAACTAGTAAAGAGAATAATAAATCGTTCTCGCCCTTGCCGTTCGAGCGTAAACGCTGGTCACCAAACTGAGCATGTCGCACAGGCTGCCCGTGCAAATGTGGTTCTATATTCTCCCCAGCCGTGAACCCTACGGTTCCTAGTAGAGATGACATTTGCTTGACGGCACTTCCTCGCGGAAAGCCAATATTTGTGTCAAGATTGACACCTGATACATCCATGAATAACATAAAAAGCTATCTGACGGCGAAAGTCACAACAGTCAACCTAAAGCGTATTAGTACTTTCAAATTTGCGCCTTCTCAATCTAGAGAAATCTCATCTTTTAAAATGCTAGTTCCGACTAAAACCATGGATATGTTGTTAAATAAACCATTGTGGTCAGTTGGATCCTTAATTAAGGAATTTATCCCTCGGGATCGACCTCGTAACACTAATGCAGTAGCCCCTTTCCTTCCAAAAAACTAAATGTTTGTTCAGGCCCATCATCTCTCATTTATCAAAACGTTAGGGGCCTAAATTAAAAATGCATTCTGCTTTCCCAAATTGAGTGAGCACGGAGTTTCCCCGATTGGGCTTCACTGAAACTTGGTTAAAGCCTGAGCTACATTCGTCGGAGCTTTTCCATAATTCGTTGCGGGTTTTCAGAAAAGATCGATTGTATCGCAATGGCGGTAGTGTTTTAATTGCCATATCTGCAGCAGTCCCGTCCTATCCATTCGAATTTCCTACCACTTCCGACGTTGAAGTTATCGCCATTCGAGCGAAATTTCCAAATAAACAGTTTTATATATCCTGCTCCTATATTCCCCCAAAATTCGGATATATGCATATATAAGAAACAGGCCGCCCTCATTTGTGAAGTGGCCAAACAGTCTAAACCTACCGATATAGTCATTGCATTGGGTGACTTCAATTTGCTTCAAGTCACTTGGTGTTACAGTGATAGTTCTGGCTTTTTGATTTCTACTTCAACATCTAATAGAGCTGTTGTGTTCTTCGAACAATTGTTTGATCATAATTTCAATACAATACAACATTCATACATGCATTCATACATGCAGTTCAATACAACCGTGCCCCTAATTGCAATGATAGATTGCTTGATATTTGGTTTGCCAATTTTCCTGAGATTAGTGTTAATCGTTGTTCACCTGAGGATCCTTATCATCCTGCAATGTGTATTTTCTTTTATTACAAGCATGATGGTTCGCTGAACTTCTCCAACGTTCCGAATTCATCTTTTTCAAATAAATATTGCGATTTCCATAAAATGTATATTTCAATGCTAAAATCTCATCTGTCACATATTAAGCTTGATTTCTCAACTGGAAGTATTGAAAGCTTACTGCCATCATTCTACAATATATTAAATCTAACTATTTCTGCATCCTTTCCGATAAAGCAGCCCCATCCTCGAAGTAGGATCCTAATTACTTTTTTAAGTTTGTTAATTTCAAAAGAAAAATCTCCATAAATCCCTCGCATGTTTCTTTTTATTTCTCTAATTCCGATTTATCAGCAAACTACCCATATCCGATAACTAATGGGGTTTCAATTCCTAATTCGCCAATTTCTGAAAATGATGTTTTAGAGCGGTTTAGCTCTCTAAAGTATAGTTGTGCACCTAGACATGACGGAATACCATCATGTGTACCTAAATTTTGCGCTGTCGAGCTACGTGGTGTTATCTCAAACATTTTTAACCAGTCCGTGAATTTAGGCGTTTTTCCTTTGTGTTGGAAGAATAGTCTCCTTATTCCTATTCACAAAAGTGGAAGTAGATAGCTTGCTGCGAACTACAGAGGCCTTACCAAGTTGAGTGTCTTACCTAAACTGTTCGAGCAAATTGTTACTTAGCATTTAGCCTTGGCCATCAAATTGTATATTTCGCCATTTCATTGGCTTACGAAAAGGAAGGTCTACGGTCACCAATCTGTTAGCGTTTACTTGTCATGTTTTCAAGGCTTTTTCTATTGGCGCCCGCACTGATGTCATATACATTGATTTTAGCAAAGCATTTGATTTGGTTAACCATAACTTACTGGTCTTCAAACTCTAAGCTTCCCTCTCTATTTAGTGAAATGGATAAGCTCTTATCTGCACAATAGATCATTCAGGGTTTTGTTTAACTTGATCACCTCGGATGAATTCCCCGTGACATCTGGCGTACCTCAAAGCAGCCATTTTATTTAATTTATACATTAATGATCTTTCCTCGGTGATTAAATTCAGCCAGATCTTAATGTATGTTGATGATGTGAAGCTATTTTCTCCCTTTTCCATAGAATCGCAATCACATCAGCTTCAAATTGGCTTAAATAATTTGGTTGGATGGTGCGCATTGAATTTTATGAAATTATATCTAAATATATGTAAAAAGCTTTCTTTTTTAAGAAGGAAGTCATTCATTACTCAGTATTTTATTGATTCGCACAAGTTGGAGGACGTCGATTCGTTCACAGATTTAGGCGTTCTATTTGACCAAATGTTACATTTTAATTTGCATGTTGAGCTCTCGTTAAGCAAAGCTAGGTCCGCACTTGGTTTTATAAAGAGGTGGTCCAAAGAGCTTGATGATCCTTACATTACGAAAAGGCTGCACATGTGTTTGGTTAGACCTGTACTCGGGTATGCCTCTGTTGTCGCCTTTCTATAGATGCTATGCAGATTCAGTTAAATCTGTTCAAAAACAATTTGTGCTGTTTGCCCTTATGAATTTGGGTTGGGAACCAATTGCGTCTCTTCCCCCCTATGAAAATAGGTTGCTTCTGTTATCCTTACCGTCACTTGAGAAACGTAGATTTATTCTTGGCGTTTCCCTCTTAATCAAAGTAATAAATAGTACTATTGATTCGTCCGTATTACTTGGTGAGATAAACTTCAATGTCCCTAACTGCTTCTCTAGGCTTATTTCCAATAGCAGATTCTTTAAATTCTATTAAAGCAACTTTGCTTAATACGCCCGACTTACCTATGTCGTACTTACCCTAACTTGCATTCTTAATATCTTTTTTTTTTCTTTTTCGAAAATAATATGGTTTTGTTAATGTGTCGGTTGCCAAGCTTGTCCATGTTTTCAATGCTTTAGGCGTTCACTTGCAGCCTGGATCCGTTCTTGTTGCGGGTGTGCTAGCTGTGCGCATGCTTTTTGTTTTTTCTCTTTTGCTTTTTTTGCTTTTCCCCCTTTTTATTTATTTATACACGAGTTATTATTTTTAAGTTACTTTGTTTTTATTATTCTTCTCTTTTCATATCTTGTTTTATATTGTATGCGAGTTTTTAAAACAATTGGTATAAGATTTCAGATGTACTTGAATTCGACTGTTAATTTTCTTTAGTTGAATTTCATGTATAAGTAAAATAAAAATAAAATAAAAAAATGATGTCTCTAAATGAACCCATGAACCCAGCACATTAGATCGAAATATAGCCAAAGTAGGTAAGTCATATAAATGTTTCCTCCATTACTTCTGATTTTGCTTAAAAAATTATATACGATTCCAACAATCATAGTTGATGGGACAAGTAACGCTGGGGATAGGTATACTGATCTTGAAAAGGTGGAAAAGAACGGTGCGGTTCTTCCATCATCGGTTGAAAAGGCTTCGATCTTATCATTTGACAAATCGGGTTTTTCTGGGATGAACGTCGTTGAAAAATCGGCAAGATCTAGCTTGGAATTAGCTGCTTCTTTGGAAAACATACTGGCCGCAGGGAAATATGATGCACTTACATTGACGCAACATTCATATCCGAATGGGAATCTAGGATGTGCATGCACATCTCTATCAGGGTATCACAAGATAACTTGTCAAGGATAACAGTTTTTAAATTTAATGTCGCAAGAGAAAAGGAAATCTGCATTTTTGAAGCTTTTGTGTTCGCTTGAGTTGTCCGAATGCCTTATGACCCAAAGATTCTTTCCGTCGTGGTAGATGTAGTGAAAATAGTGAGGGAGTCATGCTGTGCCGCCAAGAGTACGGAAAAGTTGATCTCTTTTTGCTGTGCTGATAGGGTGGAATTTTTGATAGTCTGCATGAAAGCAGCTCATCATGATCTTTATAGCCATTTATTAATCGGAACACAACCACCAACTTACCCTTTTAATATGTCTGATTGATTTGTTAGTCACAAGTTGCAGAAGAAAACTGTCGAGTAACAAGAAATATTTGTTCAGCCAAGCAACTTATCACGATTTTCAATTATTATAATAATGTTTTGTCTGCCATTTCTGTGTCGACTCCGGATAAGTCACTTAATAGTTTGTTGGATTAATTCACTCCTTTGCCCTAGTGTAATGAGCATCTTAGGAAGCTGAGAAATAAAAAGAACAGGCTTTCTAAAAAGTGACTTGGTTAAATATTTAGTCGCTAGGAGCGACTTTAGCTCTCACAACTCAGTAGTGTCGTTATCATCATTTCAAGCGCGCAATAGTCTGTCAACTTCCAGCCTTTTTTCTTTCGTGCCAAATAAATAATTACATAACAGTTCAAGTATAGTTATATCCTGCGTCGAAACGGTCTTGTATCCTTAAAAATTTTGTAAGAAAGCCTCACTATACTATTGCAGTCATCTTTAACAGTTCCTTCAAAAGGGGCAGATTCCCTATCTGTGCGAAAACAACCTTTCTTGTTCCAATTTCGTAAGAGCGGTAATTGATATTTTTCTGAAAATTGCAGAGACATTACTAAACTTTGCCTTTAGGTATTGCCCAAACTATTCGAACGCATTTTAAAATTTTAAGATGCGACGCGATCAGCTATACATATATATGATGGTAATGGGTTGCAATAAATAATCATATTTCGAGTGAAACAAGCGCGCCTTTTGTAGGAATATATCGCTATTATTTATATGTATATTACTATATATAAAAAACGTTTTGATTTGCAAAACAATTTACAATTGGAACAAGCAAGCCCAAGAAGCTTATGAGATAATCGAAGCATACATGCTTTTACCCTTGCTTTACTTGCTAATCTTTGTTTATCATCCCTTCCACCAAAAATTACGATTTTTTAAAAATTTATATTACCATTTTTGTGGAGTTTTGCGACTCGAGACATTTTGTCATATTAACTTCGCTTTTAAATGGTTTTTTTTTTGGAATGCGGCTTTGAAAATCGTTGGATCTTAAAAAATTTCGAACGGTCTCGAGATGAATACCAATTAGTTTATATTTTTCTAGCTCTTTTGCTATTTCAACAGCACTAGTTTTGGATTCATTTCTTACAATACTGATAATATTTCGATTTTTACGCTCTATAAGGTTGTTGTTTTTGGTTGACCTGATGGGTGCTTATTATCCGTGGTATTTCTGTTATTGCAATTTTTTATAATAGCTTGAACAGTACCACTGCTAATTCCTCTTGTTTTTGCTTTTTCTCCGCACAGACTTTTCCCACTTCTTAACTTTATAATAATATTTTCCAATCTTAAGAAATTTTTTTATGTTTTTCAATATTTTCGGTACTGTAAGTAGACTTTACAAGCTACAGTATAAGACAAAACATTTCGTTAGGAACATTTGCCCTACTTGAAAACATTTAATATAAACAAACGCTATCAGAGCGCCTATACTTATCAAGTTAAGCGGTACAATACTTACTTTTCGATTTTTTATGTTTGAGCGAATTTTTCTTTATTGTCACAATTTTCCTACATGACTATGACTATATGCTTACTACCAAAAAATTATTATTATAATTATTTTTCCTAGTTTCTACTGTATATACTTTCCCTACTAAATTTTATTTTACTAAATTTTATTTTACTAAATTTTCGTTCATTATATTTTTTTTGCATTTCAATTCATGTACACGTTTGAAAATATATGTACGTTGAAAGCTGCATAGCGGGGTAGCTGGTGAAGGCGTCGTTACCATGGGCCGCATGTATGTGTGAGACTTGGTTCGATTCCGTGCGGATTCATGCTCAATTTAATTTTGTTTAAATGATATTTTGTGCTTACTCTTTGTTCATACTTTTATACTACTTTTATTTTGTTTACAAACTTTGTTATTAGGTGACAGGTGACAGGTGCATGTATTGACAGTCGACATCTGAGGGTAAAAATTACAATGAAATGCGAAATACTAGTGTACATAACTATTACATTCGATAATTTTGACCTTTCTCGACATAAAATAACACTTTTCCATTTAGTATTATTGATTTATTAAGCGTATGCCGACGTTAATCATGGAGTGCCAAAAATTGCATTTTCGACCTTGATTGTTTTTGTTGCTTAATTTGAAGTAATTTGCTGTCGAATCCCGCTAAACACGTTCAGAAGCTTACGGTGAGCAGCTTATGGCTTCAACGCCATGGCTTGGTTTGGTTTCGGCGATTTAAAAATGATAAGTTTGATATCCATGACAAAAAACGGCCTGGACGATCAAAAAATCCCAAAAACAATGAAATCCAAGACTTATTGGACGAAACTCTCAAAGACTTGTAGAAAAGTTTAGCAGTTAATGAATCGACTGTTTCTAGGCGTTTACGTGCGATGGGAAAGATCCAAACGGAGAAAAAATGGCTACCTCGCAAATTGGCTTGCCCTTTTGGCCACTTATTGCAAGAATTGCCTACAGATTCGATGCAGCATGGCATGGCTGACACACAGCTTTGCAAAGTTGAAGAAGTGCGAAAATGGGTCGATGACTGAACGGTAAACACGACACGATATCTTCATGTTGCCAGAAATATGGTAAAATGCTGTAGAAAATGATAGAAAATATTTTAATTAACTTACCTTGAACCAACTTATTTCAATAAATACCTTTTTCAAGTGAAAAAACTATCAAAACACATGCAACCACCTAATATAACTTTCTGAGCGACGAGCTATACGCTGACTAACAATCGCCATTACACACTAAGCAAATTTTTTTATTAATATGTAAACAAGTAAATTGCGCAACTTTTAAAATATGTTTTTCAAATAAGGCTCGAACAAACATTACAATGGAAAAAATATCTTGATGAAAATGCATACCAAATAATTTTCCAAAATTTGCTCATAATGCTGACACCATATTAAACGTTTAATAATAATGTCAAACGCATCTTTTGACAAGTTTGCAAAGCGAAATAGGATAAGATGCACAATTAATGAAATTAGGAATTAAACGTAAATAACTTTTACGCCCTAAAAAATACCTTCAAACCTTCAAACTAAATCAGTGTGATTGATGTACATCAGTCGCCAAAATATTAGTTAATCGAACTCAACTTAATTAATCAAATTGAGCAAAGTTTATTTGTCATTTTTTGAAGCCGTTCTTTCGTGCTCTCAGACGAGCGTCATGTATGTAGACTTTAGTGCGTTTGACCACGTTAATTATGTATTATTGATTTTTAAACCTCAGTCTTCTTGTTTCTCACCAGATTTACTGAAAAAAGTAAGCTCTTATCTATAAAATAGTTCATTTAGAATACTTTGCAACTCCATCATATCCGATGAATTTCCAGTATTTGCCATTATCCATAATTGCCCATCAAGATACTCAATTGGATTTCTTGCGACCGAATTCTAAAATTATACCAGTGTAATCTTGGATACGATCAGCCCAAGTTTTTCAAAGAGTGCATACCGATTATGTTTATGGGAAATATTTATCCATTTTAAAGGATACTTTCAGCAAATGGGCAGAGATACGTATTGGAAATAAAATGATTGCAATTACAGTGCGCTGAGAAATTTTTGTTGGATATACTATTGCAAACTATTATTATTATTGTTATTATTATTATAATTTTAGACTAATGAAGTAAATTCTTAGACTAAACAAAAAGACATTGAGCACTAGCAACACAGGCTATCGGCTCTAATTTATAAGATTACATTAGATATTGAGCCTAGTAGTTTTAATAAAGTAATATATTGAATTAATATTCTGTTCTGAAGCAGATTTTAGAAAGTCCAAAGGGTTAATCGTTTTAAATGCAATACTTCTAGCCAAGGAAAGCTTAAGGCAGTCGCAGAGAATGTGCTTTATAGTAAGAATTTGTCCACAACTGCAGATTGGGAGGAAGATTTCTTCAAGATCCATTGGTGAGTTGCAATTGTATGCCCAAGGCGAATTCTCGAAAATGTTTGGATCTTGATTTTCTCGACATTTGTTGGATATAAAGGTGGAATTAATTAACGATTAAGAGAAGAGTAGTGTTGATGATTGATGGTATTGTAGATATCCTTCTGTAATTTTCTCTTTAACTTTTCCTTCAATGTGTCTTTGAAGATCCAACTTTCCCATGACATCATCCATAATTAGAGGTGCAAAAGCAGCATACTTTGCCGCTCGATCAGCCTGCTCATGTCCCAATAAACCGATATGACTAGGAACCCATAACATTTTAATTTTTCCGCCGGGTGTTGTAATGATATTCCTTAACTTGTTGATACTGCTCCATCACGAAGTCGAAGGATTCCGAAAAGCTTGTAATACAGACAAACTGTCAATAACAATGACGGTTTTGAGTTTGTCTTTATGGGAAAAGTTCGCAACGTGAAGGATAGCTCTGGCTTCGACTGTGAAAGTTGAAGTACTTTTGTGAAATATGCGATTGAGAAGAACCTGTCCTGAAGCATCTGCCACGGCGCAGGCAGGTGGCAGACCGGAATATTTTGAGCCATCTGTGTATAAAAGATTCCAACCGTTACCCTCCAGTACTCGGGTTTTTCCAGCTATTAGATTCCTGAAGACGTAATTTGGAGTGTCTTCTTTATTGTGCATGGACAGCGAAATGTCAAAAGAGCAGTCTTTCAAAATCTTTGGAGGCTTTAACACCAAAATGGCGGAAAATTTTTAAGGGAATGTGCAATTTCTTTGCGACGTACAAACAATAATCAATTGCGGATCGTGACGTTCGAATTTTCTTGACAATAATAATCTTTCTTACATCTTTACAGAGAATAGATTTGTTTGAATTAAGTAGCTTCGGGACGATTTTACCTTTTAACTGCGCGGCACCGTGGGGTTAACCGTTCACAGCAGATATCATTAAACACCTAGACACATCTGTAACATTTGTAGTATTTTTACTATTGGTAAGTAATTGATTAATATTTAAACAAAAAAATCTTACTATTGCGAGGGATGGGAGGTTGTGATTGCGTTATAACAAAAAGAAGAATGTGAATTGTATGTATGAAGCAATGCGTTATGAGTTTAAAGCCAGTGCGCTACAGAAAATAGAATAAAAAACGTACCTAAAACACACCAGCTTGGGAATTTAGTTTTTTGCCTTTTTTATAACAAAAAAAAATTTTGGGTCTACAAGAGATTGGCTCATAGCCGAATATCTTTCCCTTTGCATTAATTATAAAATGTTTGAATTCGTTTGTTTTTACATCCATGCCACAATCGGAATTGATATTTAATTTTTCAAACGGTAAGTATATTAAGTCTTAAAAAAGGCTTTAAAACTTAGCTTAGTTAAACAAAGCTACAACAAATAACTAGAGTTTAAACATCCGCTGTGAGTCAACTCTCGATTATACGACTGGACATTACAATCTAAGTAGGGAGTGGTCTGTTAAAGCGGGCCAAGACTAAGACAAAATTAATTTTAAGCGTAAGCAAACAAGTATTAAATTCAAATATTATTAAAAATCGTGAAAAAGGTGTGCAAAGGTGTGTAACAGTCCAGACAACTACTAAGCCAAACAAGAATCCTGACACGAGTGTTTGGTTATTTATGAGTTCTGTGAGTATATGGTTCTTTATTCTATTCATTTCAAGTCGTGTCTCCGAAGTTCGCATACGCTTTTGTATATTTACGCGTTCGTGTGTACCTGTGTTTGTATATCACTTGTGAATGTTTATATATTATTATCGTTCATATCTGACATTTGTTTTTCAATTTTTCGTTTTTTATACCCACCATTGTGCGACGAGAGCATACTCCTTTTGTTTTTTTTTTTTTTCACAATATATGTAACACCCAAAAAGAAGCTTCAGAGATCCTACAAAGTATATATATTCTTGATCACCGTGAAATTCTGAGGTGATTTAGCCACGTCCGCCCATCCGTATGTGTGTCTGGTGTGTGTTGTTGGCACCTGGTCGCAAAAATAAATATATCGACTTCAATTTTGGTAGAAACATTGGAAGTTTTTGGGCGCAGATTAGTATTGAAAATGGGCCAAAAGAGCGCAATGGAGAATAAACTGAACGCAACTCCTTTTTTTTAAACAAAAGTTTTTGGACTTCTGCTTTTCACTCAGAAATTATAAATTTTAGAAGGCTGAAATTTTTCATATCTACTTTACGAAGCATACTACTCCTTACGCGCAAAAGGGGGAAGAATCCACCATGTCCACACAAAGTTAGAAGTGATTAAATTTTGTTTTTTTCAACTTTTTGAGATTTTATGCTTTTTTATCATAAGGCAAACACGACCAAGTATTTAAAACTATTTTGTATGCTCCTAAAATAAAGACATATTATCCACCTAAAAATGGCGTAATTTTAAAATGAATATGAAATGAAAATTAAAATGAATGAAAATTTGAAAATGAATGGGAAATACGATGATATAATGTATTTATTTTTTAAATTCCCTTTATAATATAAATTCAAATAAATATTGTAGAATGACTAAATACAGGTCTGGCGTTCTGGTATATAAGATTAAAAAAAAACAATTCTCAATGTAGTTAATATTATCATAACATGCTTACAAATTTAACATATTATTGAAAGTTTAACTGTAGGCCATTGATTTTTTTTGTGCCCTAACCGTTACATCAAATTTTAGTCTATTAAGCTAACTGCAAACCATTTGTCTAACCAAAATTTCCTAATCTAAAAATGTGTATAACATCAAGTGAAAAGGTCGTCGCGTTTCTTCATCATTATTCAAACAAATTTTTCTTATATTTTAAATGAGCTTTATTAAACCACATATGCCGTTACTGCAGAATTTTCTGGATCCCAGCTTTTTCGTTGAACTTGAGCTTGAACTTCTTGCGCTTTCTTACTGTTCACGTTTTTCTTGAAACTTTTAGTTGCTAAATTTTATATCTCCAGTTGTCGCAGTACTTGTCCCGTTGTAGTTTTTTCCTTGCCAACCTACCACCTGCTTAAGGCTTGTTAAGATAGATAATTAAAATGAAATCCTTAAAATAAATAGTATAGTACTTTGAATCAATAGGATTAAATCCTTATGAATTTTACAAAATATTTATATAAAGGAAGGCTTTGAGGAAAAGCATTTAAAAATTATACACGGCTTACTATTTAAAAGAAGATTCAATTGATCTAAATTGAGACAAGCTAGATAATATGTGGTTACAAAGGCGAATTTTTAAAAGTACATAAAATATAAACACAGACAACTATGAGCCTTGCGTGTCTTCCCTTCCCTTTTCCTTTACGAAGCGAAGTTCTCGCTTCGAATGTAAAAAACAACACAGCAATCAGATAGTGAGCAATTAAACAAATTCGTATAATGTCAAAATTTAATTTAACTCTGAACATACCGGGATTTCATGCATACTTATTCATACCATAAACATTCAATGTGTTTGTTTATTTAATTAAGAATTTGAGAACAAACATGTGAAAATAATCTATCGAATTCGAAGCACTCTGGTCATGTGTACTAAGAACTGGTGAGTATTACAACAGCACACTGAGAACGGAGGAAATGAATATACGTAAGTGAGCTCAGACTATTCCGAAGATCGCGCTTGCATTATCATATAAATACTCGGAATTGCGAGCAAACTCAATAGTCTACGAGCGTAGAAAATGCAGTTCTAATTTTCTCTTTCCTAATATTTCATTTTGAACATACCGCCAGGCCCGCAACGGTGAAATAATATTCTTTCAGAGGTACCTTGTTATATATTAAGAAAGTTTCAGAAATCCCCGTCTTGACAACGGCGGTTGTTGTTTGAAAAAAATTGCCATAGTCGAAAATACCAACCTCTTAAACTTTTTAATTCGAATACGACACGTTGTTTGGTATTTGCTTGATAGTCATCAGGACTGGAGGTTCAGAAACCCTTATTGAATTTTATGATAGACGGGAATCCAAAACACCGACTTCGCACATATATGCATTATGGTAGGTTTGGACAACACAGGTTCCCTCCTATATAAAAACCGTTGAAAGTAAATCCTTTTATGTTAATAAGGTCCAAGTTTGACGAAAATAGGTGAAGAAAAATAAGCATCAAAGGATGAGGGGTACGTTCATTATGTCAAAACGTTTGCTATCCGCAGAAGGGGGCTTCAGAGACCTCAAAAAGTATGACCAACATTGAACTCTAAATTGATTTAGGTATAACGTAAACATTGTCTTAACCGCAAAAATGAGTGTATCAAGTTCAAATTTGATAGAAATAATGAAATTTCTTGCGCATACTAAAAAGTGGGCCAAATCGGTCGAAGGACACGTCTACAGTGCCACGTAAACTGAGAACACTTTTCTTTTCGAAAGGGATAAGAATAGTTTTTTACCTAGTACTCACAAAGAACGGCAGATAAACCCAAACAATTTTGAGCGTATGTTCTACAGGCGACGCTATAATGCATGTACAAGAAATCGGCTACGCCTACACAAGATTATAGTATATCAAAATTTCACTTTTTTGAGAAAACCTTTATAGCGAGCAGAAGCAAGCTTCAAACACCCTTCAAAGTCTATACGCTCTTAACCAGTGTCAAACAATAGCCCGTTCGTAAAAATGAAGATATTACCAACAAATTTGCAAAAATAATTAAAAATGACCCAAACCGGCCGGGGTGCACACCTACAATGCAACATAAAGGAACAACACCTTTGCTTTCTGTATTTTTTGCTCGTTACTCATAAAGTACAATAGACACATGATATAAATTTCTACTTTTATATCATAAAATAGAAAACAATAGCCACGCTCACCCAATAATATACAGAATAGGAATTTTGTTTCTTCCTTCTTTTAGTCTTTTTTATAATAACAAAGATGATTATAAAAGATTCGGTTACAATTGAATATAATGCTTGTACTTGCTCGGGATATGTGTTGTTGTTACGACTGATTACTAGTCCAAGTTGCAAAGAAAACACATCTATGGTAAATTCCGATTTTATATTCACTTACTTAGTAAGGTAGGGTTTTTGTTCGTTGCGTACCTCCATCCTCACTGCAGAAATTTTCGAATATTCGTTGAAAATAAGTAATTCCTCTATGATTTTTGGTAACTTCTCATATATTAATCACGCAAAACTTTCTTCGTGTTACATATGCAGTTGTGGACTTAGAACTGCGCGAGCAGGGGAAAACGGGCGGGTGGATGAATACGTATAAATTAACTTAGAATATTACGATGATCAGGATAACCACACGATGCCTCAGTCGTGTGTTTTGCATGTGTTCCTAGTAAGCACAAAAACATTTAAATTTAAACATTTTTGTTCAAATTACTTAAAAATCCACATGAAAATATTTATGCCTAAAATATCAACCGTAAATTTTTTACTTCGGAAATAGTCCGTTGAAACGCTTTGTTACTTCACAGCGCGCAGTATTCATACAAATTAATACCTTACCGCGTATGAATAAAGTATGAGTTGTAAAATAATTTATGCCTTGAAGCATTATTTGCATTGGACAGAGTGTTTGTTTGCTTGCCTGTGTAAGTTTGTTAGATAAGGTCCTATAATCTTTGAATTTGATATTATTTGCAAAAATAAAATTGTAGTAATGTTTATATGTATATGCCTTACGATGATAATAATGAAAGGCACGGGGTCGCGCCTTATTTGCCAATCGGACTTACGGTTAAATGACACAAGCAGACCTAAATATTTGTATAGACAAGAAAATGCTCAAAACGTTCAATCCATTTTCTTGTTCCTTCTTTTGTTTTGTTCCCATTACATATATTCCATTTTTTCTTCCCTTTCGCGCAATTTACGCAAACGAAGGTACACGTATTTTCAAAATAGTTTATTGTGAGTCTATAAAATTTGACATCTTATACTATATTGATTACATTATAAAATATTATATTGATTCAGACAACACTAGCATTTTGAAGGAAGTAATTCTCAATTTCGCGTCCGCAATGAACTTAAATTAAGCCGTGAATGAAATTATCTTCGCATAATTCTTATGTTAATTTTTTGATCATTAGGCGTGACTGTTGAAAAAAATAATTTAAAAAACTTTGCGTAGCTTTATTTTATGCGCATCGAATCTTTTCCTGAGGGTTTAACAAAAACGATGGAAAACTTATTTTATGCTTGGCTCTTGTGTTCGTGGATAGTACGTCAACAGATTAATCGGTACCATTTGGACACTGGAGATATTTACTACTAGTTTGGGCAGATTTGGCATTTATTAGTTCTTCGCGAAGCTTTTGCAGTGTAAGTAATGCTTACGAGTGGCAATAGCGTGTCTACAACTTTTGATACTGTTGGGCATTAGTCATTATAAACGAATGGCGTGCTTATGTATATATTTGTTTCAGAAAAATAAAAGGGGTCTATTCCCCAATCCGCTCGATCGTTAAGACAAATCAGCTTTCTAAACGTTTTGTCTTAAAGTTTCCTTCTGAATGTGCGACACGCTATCGCCACTAATGGTTCTTTACCCACCCTGCCAGCTTATCTACAGAACCTGTTTCCACATTTGCTGATGTTCTTAGATTTAAGTTGAACGTACAGAAACGCCGTGCCTTCTTAACTCTTTCCATAACTAACATCCCTCTATGCACACGATCGATCGATGTACACACACCTACAGAGGCTAGCCACCAGAGAAAATATATTTATATATACAATTATATATATGTATAAACACACGCATATATGAATACATATGTACCTCAGCGAATTAATTTTATTCGCTGCATGCTCATACAATGATTTGTAATATATAACTTAAAAGCAAACGCTGAAGTGAAAAGGAATGCACTTAATGCATGCATTTGTTCACAAATAAACTTGTATTTCAGATGCGTTATTTGTTTCTGAATCACCAACGATAATGAAAGCATGCGACAGGTAAAAGGAGTGGATAATCGCGAAGCCGCTCTAACATTTTACACTTTAGAAGTTATTTTTACACCTTAGAGAAAAAGTTTTTGAGAGGACGGCAGCAGAATGGTCTTAGACGACCTTTTGTGTTTATTATTGTTTACTATATTCCAGAACGTACTCGAACGCACTCTTTTAGAGAAACGTATACGGCACGTGTGCAAGGATTACGCAATTACACAAGCTGACGCACGGATTTCGACTATTTGCTTGTGTTTGTTTACTAAAGAACGGCGAACAGTCATACATCCAATTGCAAGCGTTACATATATGGGCAAGCATAGGCAGATAGTTTGTTTTAATTTAAACCATTCGTGGATATATTGATGAAGCGCCAAACATCATCCTTTTCATTTCATACACTATTTCGCATTGAGATTTTATGCACTTGAAGTAAGATTGAAGTAAACTTGAAGTAAGATTGAAGTAAACTTTTGTGATTTTTCTACGGATTCTGAGAACCTCTTCTTAAGAGGAAATTACATCGTTTCAACGATTTTTATACGTTTCTCATAATACGCATGCATATCTATACAACTAACTCCATGCATTTTCTATTCCATATCATATGCATACACATGTGGAAAAAAATAGATGTATATTGATTTATGTTGGTGAGGAGTATTCGTTTTTCCATTTCCATTTTCCTCCTATTATATTATATTTTTCGTTTATTTATAAAATAGGAGCACTTCTACATTTAAAAACGGTAAAAGAGTTACGCTAAGTACAAACAAAAAGAAGTGAAAGATATCACATGATTCCAAGTGCAAAATAAAATAGATTTATATATAAAAACTTAAAAATAACGCAATACTTTGTACTTAAAAGTAACCATCGCACTATGCGATTATGAAAAACAGAGTTTATTGGACTGTTTGTCCGTCAACCTCGTCCAGTGCGGTCGAGAAATAACTATCACAATTGTTGTGGCACTGTAATGCCAAAGCAGTGTTTGTGTTCCGGAATTTCGCAAGCAACTTTATTTATTCCTAACTTCTAAATTTCATTCGATTTGTTTAATTACTGAGATTTTGTATGGACACAAGGATTCCATTCATATGAGCAACATTTTTATGAAGAATCGGTTGCGAACTGACAGGCGTACACAATGTCAAAAATAGTCTAGCTGCATGCATCAAAGTATGCATAATATAGAGTGGAAAATTTGCGGAGTTGTTTGCACAGATAAGCAGCTGTTTCAAATAAAGTATATATAATTTAAACAAACATTAAAAATTAGTGTTTTCCAAAGGAGAGACGCTTAAAATCTGAAAGGAGGTTATAAAAATTGTGAAAAAGGTCTTTCTAAATCTGTAACAAGGGCGTGTGTTTCGATACTAATTCTTATTAAGGTATCAGATAAATATAAAATTTTAATGCTACTTATGTATTCATGGGGAATTACATATTCTACTCTTTGTCATACCCAGAAACAGTACACAGAAACCAACTATATACGCGACCTCATAATCATGAACATATTCTCTACTGAAATCAAGCGCTCGAGCGGGGGAGCTCATTATACATGCGTGTTTATCAATTCCTCTACAAAAAAGAAAGAGAAGAGTCCGAGTTCGCAACAACTAGTAACACGCAAATGCTTTCAATTTTTCTTGAAAACTTCAAAGCACTTATGTTTGAATAGTCTTTGGTGCAGCCTTGAAAATTCTGTATACTGACGTGTCAAGTACGTCTCTAGTCAAAGTTATGGTGTCGTTTGTTCAAAGTAGTTGTGGTTACAGTTATCTAACTAACCGTTGGTACAATGATTTACAATTTTCATGGTTTACAACTCTACCGTAGCGAACTTCTTATAATTCACTGCGCAGGCGATTTCCTTCCGTAATTGTATATCAATTTTTATAACTTTCTACTAAAGAATAGACCCTTCCGCCATTGAAAATAAAATCCAACAACAGTATGCAGTATTGTAGAACTATTAACAAAGTCAAACATCACCTTACTTAGGAAATGTGCTACAAATAATAATATAGTTGCACACATATTGATAAGAAAGTATACGTTAAAGAAAGGTGCTTCAAAGAACTTGTTGTACAGAAAATAACGGAACGTAAGAAATTCTATTTCAATTTGTTCACATCAACATAAATCCTTGGCCAGATTGCAATCAAACCCTGGATGCTGAGTTTAAAATAATCAAATCTGCTACATATTGCTCTCTGAGCAATTTCCGTCAAAGAGCTCCCCAGGCAAGTATAGCGAATTGGACCATTACCTCACAAACTTCTATATCTTCATTTAATTGACGCTTTCACGCAGTGCCATAAAGGAAAATGCGACCTATACTTAACTAACTAATCAATAACGTCAACCTGCCTTTAATGAATAAATTTGGATATATTCAAAGGCAGGGCTCCCTGCACCTACTTTACTTTGCTTACAAGGAATCAATGTGTAATGTTGGTTAAACTAGAACTAGGTAAAGCTAACCTTAACATTATTGTAACACAAAAGAATGCGCTGAATTGGAAAAAAGTACATCTGCTGCTTTATATTCTCTATGCATCAACCTTGAGGAACAAAATCTTTTAATATTTGCAGATATCTGATATCTGCAAATATTATAGAACGTAATTTTCTTCTATTTTATGGTAAAGCAAATACGAAAAGTTTCATAAAAAGGAAGTGTATCAAAAATTGTCCCATTACATGAAAGCTTTGACGTCCGCCACTGTAGTGAGTGAGTAGATAGTATAAAACACATTCCGTCAAAAATGTACACTAGCACCCAAACAAAACCAATTAGAAAATCATGTGGGGATATAAATATTTTATTAGAAAGGCACAAAACAATAATAAAATGAACAACCAATGTCGCGTAGTATGCACGCATATACACACATATGCATATATACGCGTCTTGCATTTCCACTTGCACTAAACGCAGTAGCGATGTAAAACATAGTGCTGCTCGGGCAAGGGCATCGTTTGTGTCTCATTTTATTATTGTATGATAGAAAAATGCCACCCATAAACGTCGTCATTGCCAGTACTGTGGCTTTGCTTTCATATCAACTCTGGTTTTGTTCTTATATTTATTGTGCAATTACGTACGCGAATGTATGTGCACATATATTCAAAACATATTTACAGCCACCTACATATACCGTATTATAGGAAGTTGCTATACACATGTAGACTCAAATGAACGCATAAACTCTTTCAAACATATAATAAAACTTTATGAATGAAACGGATTCTAACTATCGCAAAACCAAATTCTGCTATGAATAAGTGTGCGCACTGCTTTGTTTTATTCAGCTCTCATTCAAAAAGCTCGTGTTCAATTTAGGAACGCTAAAAAAAGTAGATGCTTCTTTGAGTATACATATGCACTAATGCAGTGGTGTGTGAAAAGCGGAAACATACAACTGCGGCAAGTACATTTAACGTTTTACAGACAGAGTTTACAAAGCATAGCAAACGAAGTTTTTCGAGACAATACTACTGTAAACATATCCTCTCCTAGACAGAATCGTTCTTAAAAAAAACAAAACAAAGATTCACATCCACCATCGTAATTATCATTATCGTCATCTCATTCGTACTACTGATTGTTATTAGAGTTACAGAATAATTCCTCGAGAGACAAAAGCTAACAATGTGAACGCATGTGAATCTTAGCTAGACTTGATGTTGCGTCATATTCATATTTAGAAATTAAAGCAAAGCTAAAAATTTTTTAAAAATAGCAAATGTTTTTCAAGGTTTCTTCTTGACTCTGTTCCGAATAATGTTAATGAATATCGCCGTATCTCCGTTACGTCATTTTTATCTAACGTACTCTGTGTAATTAATGATTCAGAATATTTTAGCCGACTTTCATGCTTTCCTTGTACAGCGCATTGTATTATAAGTTCCAACATTTGGATCTCTGCAGCTTGCCCAATGACTTGTCTTAAAAAAGACCCTATAGTAAACTGCATGTATAATGATGATGCACAGCTAATTATCATTTCCGAGGGCATTTCGTATGTGTTTCTAGCTTAGTTGAACACGTAAATGAACTTTTATGCATCAGCTAGATATCTCAACGAATTGTCGACGATTTGTGCTTGCATATTTGTATTAGTTAAGCACATCTTTATAAAATAAAGAGGTCTGAAAGGTAATTTCGCCCAAAAATCTGGAGGTTTATCTCAGTGAATCGCTTACTTATAAACTCCACACGGATCATGTTGTAGCGAAGATGTTTTCCATATTTCACTTGCTTTGTTCTAGCCAAAGACCCACACTGTCCTGTACTCGTGGCCCTCGTGGCTTCGCTGTATGTTTGTGTCTTGCTGTTCGATGAATAAGCGAAAGTTAAATGTTCCTTTTAATTATCCCTTCACATTAATGGGCCTGCCTTCCTTTATTGGCTGTTGAGATTCGTCCAATCAAATCGGGTACGTAAAATAATTTAGACTTGCCATTGACTACCATTCTTTTCAAATGACGCTTCTGTTTAAAAACTATATGACTTAAAAATACCTTGCACTGGTCTAGAATGTATCTATGTATCTTGAATTAAAAATGTGTTAATCAAAACATAAAATTATCTTTTTTAACTCTCTTCTCATTTATTGCTACGCAATCTACTATTAATCGGATGCATGTATTTTGATAGTTTTTTCACTTGAAGAAGGCTTTCATTGAGAAAAATTGCTACAATGTATATTAATCAAAATATTTTCCACCATCTTCTACACATTTTACCGTGTTTTCGATCGATAGAACTTACATTAGTTTGCATAGATGCTTTTTGCCCTCCTTCGTAGAGGTAGTGAAAACTGTCGAATTTAATCGTTATGTACACTGGTACTTTCCATTTTTTTATCATTTTCACCTGTAGAAGCCGCCGGTCGAAATCCATACAACAATCTAATATATCGTATTTGAATTCCACACTCTAATATCAAAAAGGAATACGGCGTTGTGCAAATTAGTTGGCAAGTTGGTTACTGTAACATAAGCTATACGCATTTTTGGCCGCTTGGTCACCATACTCACGGCGAATTAAAGCATTTTTTATTCACTTTTAAGATTTTTGTTACGGTCCCAGGAAAATATTGGTGAACTGTCTGTTCAGTTGCAGTCGTCATTTCCCACTCAAACTTGAAGGCGTTGTTGAGAGTTTAAAAACTGCTCCACAGTGAGTCACTGCGTCGGTGCAAGTGATTCCCTAAACCATTGAAAACTTAACAAAGCTTGCCAACCAATAACAGTAAACAACACCTGTTCATTTTCGAATCATAATTGAATGTTAGTTTTGCAAGTTAATTTAAATACGACATCGGCAAATCGCGCGTATTAAGCAAAGCCGATTTGATAGACTTTGTAGAATGCGATATTGCGAGTAACTGAGAGACATCATTTAGGTTACTACAAACAACTCTGAATGGGTTGAACAGCTAATAATTATATTTACATTGACTCAACTTAATGAAAATAAAGTGCCTAGAAAGGCAGTTAGGGACATTAAAGCATATCTCGCCAGGTAAAGTGGACGAATCGATAGTACCATTAATTAATTAGATTAAGAAGGGAACACCAAAATGAATCTACGTTTCTCAAGTGCCGGAAACGATAAAGAAAGCAACCTATATTCATAAGGAGGAAGGGAAATAAGCCAAACCCATATTCCTAAGGGCAAACAGCAGGAATTGCTTTTAAACTAAATTAATTGAATATACATAGCACCTATAGAAAGTAGACCACACAACAGAGGCATACTCAAGTATTGGTCGAACTGAGTACATGTACAGTCTTTTTGTAATGTAAATATTCTTAAGTTCTTTGGACCATCTCTTAATGAAATCTAGCTTTACTTAAAGAGAATTCAATGTGCAACTGAAAACGTACTCTTTGGTAATAGAGCCCCCAAATCGGTGAACGAATCAACGTTGTCCAACTTTGTAAATCAATAAAATACTCAGTACTGATTGATTCCCTTCTTAAAAAAGAAAGCTTCTTTCGTTTTTTTAGATTTAATTTCATAAAATTTGATAAGCACCATGTAAGCATATTATTTATGTCACTTTGATGCTGATACGATTGCGATTCCAAGGAGAAGGAAGAAAACTATTTAACACCGGCGTACATTAAGATCTGACTAGAGAAGAGATCATTAATGTATAAATTAAATAAAAGGGGTCCTCAGTGGTTGCCTTCAGGGACGCCAAACGTCATACGAAACTCATCCGACGTGATGAAATTGAACAGAACCCTGAATGATCTGTTAGGCAGATACGAACTTATCCATTTCACTAAGTAGAAAGGGAAGCCAGAGGCCTGGAGTTTGATGATCAATAAATTGTGGTTAATTAAGTCAAACGCTTTGCTAAAATCTGCATACACGACGTCCGTACGAGAGCCACTAGAAAAGAGAGCCACTTGAAAACATGGGACGTAAACTGTAACAGATTCGTAACAGGAGATCTCCTGAGAAATAAAAGATGTGATAGCAAAAGCGAAATGTTGAGTAACAGTTCGCTCAAACAATTTAGGTAAGACACCCAACTTGGCGATGCCTCTATAGTTCTCAATATGATGTCTATTTCCACATTTGTGAAGCGGTATAAGGAATCTACTCTTCCAACACAAAGGGCAAACAACTGATTTCAAGAACTGATTAAAAACTTTGAAATAACACCAAATAGCCCTTGCATGATTTCAGTATGATGGAATGCCATCAGGTCCAGGCGCACACCTAAAAAATAAAAAAAATAGAGCCATTGAAAGAACCATGCGAGGGATATATGGAAATTTCTCCTTTAGAGTTGACAAACTTATAAAAATATTTATGATTAACAAGCAGTGAGGATTTTATCAAGTGAAGGTATCTGCAATAACATTGGTGGTTGAGGTAATTAAATCTATCCCTTGCAGCAGAATACGGCAAAATAGTTATAAGCAAAACCACTTTTCACAAATTCGTTCCTTCACAGTATTATTACCACTCCTGTTACAAGAAGCAGACCATTGCAAAGCCGGATTTGGTGAGGACAAATGCAATGAGGACAAGTCCACCAGGTCTACGGACAACAGATCGACGGGCGGTATCCCAAGACAACACTTCGGGACGTAAATCAATATCCGATGAAGGAATGCGTATATGGACTGGTGCCTGCGGTCAGCACGCAAAAACTCTGTGTCTCACAGGTTTTGTGTACAGATCCCGGCAACATCCGCAATACTATCTTTTCATCTTGTTACGTTATTCGTCAAGATCAGCTGTTGACATTATATTTGCTGACAACAGCAAGATTACCAATTAATAACCAATGAGGATGAGAACAAAATGAACTATTTAGGAGTCGGCCAAATCTAGTCTGGAATCAAAGGCCTTCACATTTATTTATTTGTAACTCAATTGCCAGCCAGCAAGATTGGCGAGATACAACTCCTTACAGGAACCCTTATTTTTCACCAAATTAAGTTAAATTAAAACTGACGGTGGAAGATGAGCCAAGATCGGTCCTAATTTGCGCTGAAAATTAAGTTTTAGAAAATAAATTCTAAGACTAAGGTCTTAAAGCACTAGCATCTAAGGGTTTCGGTTTTATTAAAAACTCTACCGCACTTGAGCTTTGAACCCACGGCCATTGAATTGCTAGTCGAGACCCTTGCCTACTCGGCCGCTCAGGCGGATATAAAAGTATAAATATTACTTTATACTTAAATATTAATTTAATACATTTAATTAGAAAACTTTTATGGAGCGAGATATATGTACTGCATACACCAATTTCTTCGCTCAAAACGCCCGGTAAGCCCTGAACTTATATCCCAACTACACAGAGACAACTTTATATGACATGATTATACATTTTAGAGCCGAATAAGACTTTGCCACATCAATTTATGCAGGGAATTTTACGTCATAAACTTATTCTCCTCTTTAATCTTTTTCGCTGTCTTTGGAACATTTTCTTTACTGAATCAACTTAAACTTCCTTTTTTTATCATTTTTGCACATGAAGAACGTGTTGTGTACACTGCTACTACTATGGAAAGTATTGAGGTGGACGCAAAAGTTGCGTGACATTCGAATTATAATGCGTTTTGAAACTTAATCCTACACCCTCTACATTTTCACTTCGAACCTATTTTATTAAATTAAATTTAACTTGCAAACATAACTTAAACCAAACTAAAGTACACCGTCTTAGCTCTGGAAAACACAGAATACTTGCCCGTGACTTTCAAAATATTTACAGTAGCGATAAAACAATAAAAATACGTAAAATCTAATTAACAAGAGCCTTGTTAATTTACGAAAAGCAAAAAAGAAAAATTACCTACGACTGTCTTGCGACTTATGACGTTGCTGTGATATTGTTCAGAATACCACTGGAGGCTACATGTGATTTCTATCATTAATTGCTATGTTTCTGTAAATTTGGTGCTTTTTTCCCAATAACATGCATTTATTAGTAAATATATTTTGAATATTGCTAACATGCTTTGCATGATCACCCAATTGGGTTATCGATTCAAGGACGTTTTAATGTTTACTAAAGTCATTTAGCTGAGTCCTCCTACTCCTTCTTGAAAGGATTTGCGATTTATCAGATGAAAGGAATGAAAATCACATAGAAAGGTGAAGTAAACGAAGTACCCTTTTGTTTGATTTTGACACTATTTGTAACGCGACCATCGAAGACAAAACAAACAAACCATGCTACAGCAAAATTACTTTCAAAAAAGTGTCAGTTTTCTAACTGATGCAATTTAAATGATTCGCTAAGATAAGTACATGAAATTGAGCGATCGTCAAAATATATAGTAAAAATATGCGGTAGGGTCGCAATCATTCTCGCTGCCGCGGTCACCGTATTTTGCTATAGAAAACTTTGAATTGTAAATTATGGAGGTAATAGAACTTCGGATTGTTGATGGTTTGATCACTTTATTTGAAAATATGCGTTTGTTTTTAAAAACTTTTTAATCAATTTTTTTCACTTACGCTTTTTATCTCATTCATTTTGGTGAATTGCCTTCCAAACTCCCATAGGTCGACACCAAACTTTAGAGCCCAATTTCGTACTCTACAATAGAAAGATAAAAAATTATTTATTAAAATTTATATTACATATGATCCGAACATTACAATTTTTTCGAAAATTTCAAGAGCATCTTTTTCGCAACATTTATGATGAAGGTATTACGACTGCAATGGAGAAAGTGAACCATTACTGCGAGTAAGTTAAGTGACGAAATATAATGGGAGGTTAACATTTTTCACGGAGATACATTAAAGCCGTCAAACGTGTATGGAGATATAACAAAGCACCCAATAAACAAGTAACACTATTTATGTAGTTTCCAAAACAATTGAGAAACCTGGAGTTCGTGTTTAGCGGATGGCGTAGAGATGTCGCCATTATTGATGAATGTGTATGAATTGTGGATCAGCCGATATACGATGACAATTCTTTTTTACTTTTTGATTGGAAAAAATACGGTCCCAACTCAAATTGGTTTAAAAGGTTTCATGGCAAATCATCTCCATCAAAACCAACAATTCGCTCTGCAAATGTTGATTACGCTGAACGCACTGGGTGCTCAAAGGACGGCTACATCAAGAAAACTACAAAAATCCTGTTATTGTTACTATTCTTGATAATGTAGAAGTGAACTTGCAAGAGATAGCTAGCATACTAAAGACATAAAAAAGCGAGAATGAAAAAACGGTTTTGGAAATGCGCGCCGAGTTTACTCAACTTACTTTTCTGATCACTTACAATATAACACCTCATTTTAAAAAATTTATATGAGTAACTGTATTAAACGCATGTTGTAAAACGAGTGTTGTAGGATATTTAATAGGGGGCCGTATTCCTATCACAGCGACTTTACTTGTTTATAAAGTGAAATAATTATATGAATTAATTTTATGTTTCTTAAATGCAGGGGAAATGAAAACACCGTGGATGTAATTTCCTATTTCTCTCAAAATATTTTCAAAAAATTTAATAGTGTTTCTTAAAACAGTGTTTGATTACATAGAAAAAGCTGCATATAAATAAGCCTAAGATTGCAAGAAGTAAAAAGATAGCAATGCTTTCCTGATTTTCTGCACGACATCGCTCGCAGATTAAACATTGAAACAAATGAAGTGAATTCCGCCTAAAACAAGCCTATGCCTGGAGTGTTAGAATGAGTCCATATAAAATCTTTTCTTGCTTATGATGTTTTGATGTTTAGCTTTATCGTTAAACACACTGAAAGCAACAAGTGCGCCTACGAATTACTTGCATTGCGACCAATCTATAATAAATGTGGAAGCCTGGACTTGGCAGATAACATGTTTGTTATAAGGTGATCGTAGGGCAGGATGAGGAGTACATTTGCTCACTATTCTCTCGTCAGCTACACAAGAAAGGAGGACCGAAAGACATAGTGCAACTCTCGAAAAGATCCAATGCATGAATGCTCCTCAACTTCAAAGGAGCGCCCAAATCAATATACATTCCTTGCCAAGGAAGGCCGAAAACGATATTGTGGCGCTAAAACGTTTTGGCCAATGTTAAAGTTGGCGCGTCTCCAACACTGCTAGAGGCTAATACGGACTAACCTTCTGTACCAATAAATCTAATTTTAATAATTAATGCCACGATATATGGCTAACAGATGCAAAAATTAATTTAATGTTTTGTTTCAGATTTTCACATAATTCGGAATTCATAACTGTTCTTTAATTAATTTCAATTTCGTGAAATTTAAAATTAAAAAAGAAAGCATGTGAATAATACTAACAACTCACGCGTCTGAAAATGAAAATATAGATAGAAACAGTGACAAACATACAAACTTCTTGCTGATAGCCTCTTTGTAATTTTCGCACTTTCTCACACACAACGTCTTTGCCATGCTGCACTGCGAATTCTTCTTATTTTTCTGTCTGTAGCTTGGCTGAGTGCGTTTTATGAATTTTTTGCTTCGATCTGTTGTAACTCTGTTGTTTTACTCTCTGTTCTTGTATATTTGTGTCGTGTGCTTGCTAGTGCGCCTAATAAGTTAAAAAAAAGATTTAAATAAATAAACTCTATTAAGAATTTTTTATATTCTGCTTTTTGCGTCCCAAACTACAATCCTTTTTTTTATTAAAGTACATTTGTATCCTTTATGTGGAATATTAGCAAAATTTCAATCGTTAGTGATTTGACCTTGAGACAATATTTCCAAACCAGTCGTCCCACATTTATCAACTTTTCATAAACGATAATACAGGCAAATAGTCGAGGTGAAATTTTACGAGTTGAAAATCACTGTTGTTGTTGCCGATAATGACCACTTCTCTTACTGCGTGGTGTGAATTTTTATGAATTGACAGAAGGATTAATTTAGTTTCTACTTTTATATTAATTTATGCGAAAGTACTATTTCACTTACAACCTACAAAATCACGTATCAAAAAAAAAAAATTACTATAATAATAAAAAGGAAAGAAACTGAAAAAATCTAATTAAACTTGTAGTAAAAGTTGTTGCCGCTACTAAAATAACGTAAAAGTCTATATATCGCACACTTACATCTTTATTTCTATTTTGGGGCCAACAACGCCGTGTTTATCATTGTGAAAATGACCCGAATTTTGGTTTGGCACAAGTTATATAAAATATTTCCTAAAGTTGTGTGGAACTTTCTGTTTACGAGCCACAGTTTGAGGGAGAAATTTTCATTTCTGGTGCCCATTCTATTTGTTGCTGCTGCTTTTGTGATTTTTGTTGACGCTGCAACCGAAGTAATGCATCAGTTTCATCTTAACCAACCAGCGACCGCTTGCTTTTGGTGAAGCAAACTGTAGAACAAGTTTTATATGTCACGTTTTTTATACAATTTTTCTGACTGTTTCAATTCCCACTGTCTTTAAAAGAAAGAAACTTAAAATCTTTAAATAGGCCCGACCGGTTGTGTTTAAAAACGTAAATGAAGACGTGAACCTCGGCCGAATTTTTATGCACATTTCCATTGAAAATGTTATATCAGTCACCCATACAAATACTCGATCGTGAAATTCTCTTTTATTACCATCCATCCATCTATTTATAAATTCTACAGGCTTTTATATGTTCGTTCGTTCTTTCGTTAGCTCGTTTTTTTTTTTTTGTTAGGAAGCAATGCTTACATATTGAGAGCATAAACTTATTTAACCAAATGAATGAAAGCAAACTTATTGAGGTCAGTTTGCAATGTAAACAACAAACAACGCACACAACAAGAAATACATCATGATGTGTCGGCTAGGCTCAAAAGAAGAAAATGAGAGAGAAAAAAGCCAGAGCAATTTTAATAGCACTTTTTGCGAGTTTGAATGGTTTAACAAAACATTACATATTTTGTAGGCGTAATAAAGAAAAAACTTTCCGAAACAAGGGAAATGGTAATACATGAAAACAAGCAGGGAAATCATATTCCGCCCTGCCCGGAGCTTTCACATCGACTTTTATCTTAAAAAAACTAAGCTTGGATGGTTCATAATATTAGATCGGCCTGGCTGACTTTTTCTATTTTTTACAAGTACTATGGAGCTATCAGTATAATATGTAAATTGTATAGTTTAATATTATCACGGAATATATGCTCCTCTTGCGTAATGGAGTGCTCGTTACAAAAGCAGTGAATTGGTTAATATACGTACTGTCTTCGATGGCGAATACGTAGATACTTATAAACCCCCCAAACGTACGCCTATACTCGACGCAAGTTTAAAATTAATCTGTTAGAATAGTATAGACGAAATTGTGGAGATTAATAAAAGTTCTAAGATTGATGGTATAAATGACAGAATCCGAAGAAATAACTGACCTACGGCCGCAGCAAAGCAAAATTTCACGGGTTGCAGTGAAGGTGCTACTTTATGAAACAGTAACCTTCGCCTCTAATTTAGTCTGTTGAAGGGTTTTACAGCCGGAATTACTTTGGATACCGCAGAATAATCACATGCTAGTCGGTTCTGAAAGCGATGTCCTTAACGCAGTAAGTCACATCATTGAGAATCCACCGCACCAAAATATATACGAAGCTCTAAAAAATGTATTAAGGGAATTTTATGATCCATCTATGTGATAAAAAACCTTCAGCATTTTTACATGAAATGCGTCAACTATCTTCCACAAAAGTAGCAGATGATCTGCAGAAATCTTTACGGTTTCAAAGATTATCGTCGATGATTAAAGCCATTCTGTCAGTCAGCTCACACAACTTAGACACGCTCTCGATTTTGGCAGACAAGGTTAATGACCAATTAGACTGTCCTTCAGTAAGCACAGCGATCTCGGCAAACTCAAATGACGTGCTTTGTAATATCAAAGCCCGAGTTAACTAGTTGTGGAAGCATACGAAATCAAAACAGAAGCCGCAGCATCGGAACAATTATATTGGTATCATTCCAAGTTTGGTGTCGAGCACCATGCAGTTATCAAACGGAAAACAATTAAATGCTTCACCCAAGGCGACGAAGGAAACGTTAAAATATATCGCCTCTTTGTATCATCGGTTCTGGCTTTCTAGGACATTATCAATTGCTTGTCGACGACAAATAACAAGGCCTTATCGATATCATAACTAAAGTTAAGCAACTTGTCTCATGTCAATCAAGCACAATCCTCAGTTCATGGAAATTTACCATTTTTATCCTCTATTATCGGAATTTAAAGACATTACGCAACTATCATGCATTTTGCACGAGGTTAAACATTAAGTGGCTCATCACATCGAAACATCGAAACCTCCCTTTCATCGTAAACCGCACAGATTACCTCCTGAAAAACTAAAATAACACAAACAAAATTTATTTATATAATGCCATTAAGTGTAAGTCGTCCATTCAATAGTAACTTTTCAAAACCTTTACAGCTTGTTCCAAAATCTAGCAACGAATGACGTCCAAGCAGTGACTACAGTCACCGATTCCAGATATATACCCTTTATACAACATTTGCACTATTTTTCAGCTAATTTATATGGCAAGAAGACCTTTTCTAAAATACATTTGATGAAAGCTTATTTTCAAATCCCTGTTCAAGAAGACCATTATCACGCCAATTTCGAATTTACAAGAATGACACTTGATTTGTGCAATGCTACATGAAGTCCCAAAAGGCCTCGACAATGGGGATTAATGAGAGTTTTAAGCTTTTTGGCAGCTTTGTGAAGGCACATTTAGATTGCAAGGACAGTTGATACGCCTACGGAAAGTTAGCACCCTTCTTTGTCAGTTTAAATTAATATGTAATATACGATATATAATATCATGAACAGCTTGTTCATGACTTTTT
Organism: Glossina pallidipes; assembly: GCA_000688715.1. NCBI lineage: Eukaryota > Metazoa > Arthropoda > Insecta > Diptera > Glossinidae > Glossina > Glossina pallidipes. The sequence continues at coordinate 127,436 of KK500054.1, forward strand.
AATAAATTTAAGCGCGCAGCTATGCGGTAAAAATGCAAATGAAGCATGAATATGAAGAAAAAAGTATAATTCACATCATTTTGAAGTAAAAACAAACCTTAAGAGAGAAGTGTAAAGTTATCATCCAAACATTTAGCGTGTTACCAAAACACTTTGATCTCATTTTCCGCCTCTAATTAGCTACGCTATCAAGTCGATTTGCATTCTTAGTCAGCATGAGTGTTTAAGACGCAAATCGACCACCACGAACTTTATCGACTTCGCTTGTTGTGCATCACAGACCTTCTCTAAAAACACACAAACATGCAAATGGATGTTATCTTCACTGAAGCTTTCGACAGAATTAACCACAAATTATTTTTGAGGAAATTATATGGCCTAGTCCTTCTACCAAAATTAGTTAATTGACTATCTTACTAACTTGACGGTAGATCTGTAAAGATATTTTTTACCTCATTTGACTTTGACAAGATTACCGTCGCTACAGGTAATCACTTGGGACCTATTCTATTTATTCTATACATTGACGGTCTCCAATCAACAGTTAAGTCTTCTTATACTTTAATGTACATTGATGATAGTTAGACTATTCTCGTCGTCTAACTAGGAATCTCACTCACAGCTCCACCAATTTAATTTATTTAGCATCATGAAGCTAATTCAATTGTATGACATTAAATAAAACCAAGTAAGAAAATTATATTCGGTCGTGACCGAATCTTTTATATCCATCAGCGTTATCCTAAAAAAGACAAAAAAGTAAAAGAACTAAATTTTTGTGGTCTATTATGTGGAGTGGGCGCGACTGGTTTTTCTCTTTCAGACATCTGCATATTCGCTAACGGGAGAATGCGTACCACAAATACTACAAAGTTGCGCAGACAGATGGACAGATGGACAGACTAAAAAACGGATATGTTTAGATGCATTCCAAATTTGAAGCTGTGCAAGAATTTACATACTTTGAGGGGTTTCTGAAGCTTTTCTGTGCCTTAAAAAAGTATTTAAAAAAAAAGTTTTTTTTTTGGTACACGACAATATTGAGTAGGCGTGGTCAATTTTTTTCAATTTGATGCTGATCAAGAATATATATTCTTTCTGGGGACTCTGATGCGTGCTTGTGTGCTTTGCAAACATTTTGACAAAGTGAATATAACCCTCATCCTTCGGTGATAGGTTAAAAAGGCAGGACAAAAAAATATTCACTTTACCAGTTACTTAATTAGTAATAAGTTTAATGAAGATGTGCGTGCAAGCATCCTTTTTGAATGGTTACAGCGCAGGATTTATATTGCAAATGCACCGTTCGATGTAAATTTGTTGATTGCATTCACAAAAATACAAACACCTTACTTACTTGCGCTCGAAATGTACACAAAAGCCTATTAGTTTTTTTTAATAATATAATAGCTCACTAACAGCTGTGTTCAATTGATGTTGGATGGCAGGAGTACGGCAGTTCGCATAAACGTAACTTAAAATCTTATTGCATTCTCGAGCAGCGAACAGAGCTAAAATTTCACGCGCTTAACCAACTATCGTGGATAAATGCGGTAAAAATTTTATAGCAAATATCCAGAAATTTCGCTTTGTAAAAAAAGCTATTAGTATTGCAAATTATAAAATATATATTATTATAAAATGATTGGAAGCAGCCGCAACAATCTTTGCCTGTTTTAATGACAATTTGCTTACAGCTACCAAAAATGTTAAATTCGAACGTGCTTTCTTAAAATTTAGAAAATTTTCTTTAATAGACATATAACCAATAAGAAAGAACGATTTTTTTCAACTTTCAATTAATCAAACAGTTTGAACTTCTCCGCGCATTCTACTTCTACTTGATACAACTAAATAGAAGTAACTAAACAATTCTGGAAATATTAGAAAGCCACCAAAAAACTATTGAACCGAATCTCTTATGTCGTTTAGTTGGATATTTGTACAACAGTTGGGTAATATAATACATAGGTAAATAGTTTCAAGCATTTCATATATCCACAAACACAAGCTGTCAGTACACTAAGATAAAATGTTTTGCATAAATTTTGTTTTATTCGTATATTCTTATATCATGCAGAAATTGTCAATACAAGTAAATCCGTTCATGCTCTAAGCTCTATAAATTATCCATAAGAGGAGTCGAGTGCGGGAGTATAAAATTAAGCTTTTCTATCTCCATTTATCGGGTTGTGTGTCAAAGCTGTCTAAATTGGCATTTCTTATCATAGTCATGCTCACAACTCCTCCAGCAATGCATGTTTGTTTTGTTGGGAGTAGAGGTGGAGAACAACATAAAAAGTGTACAAAGAAGGCACTTGTCTTTCAGATTTTTTCTCCTGTGAGCTGCTCAAACAGAAAATTTTCTACAATTTGGAATGATTGTGCGTTTGTATGAGTAAACACAGAGATAGTCCGTATACATGCACTACGCATATACTTAGTTACGAAATATTAGCGAAAACTGAATATGTATTTAGAATGAATTTGCTGAAATGAAAGATTTTATTGCTCTACTTATTTAATTTTGAACAACTTCTTTACCTTACTTAATCGGTGACCAATTGCATGAACAAGGCTTCCATTTCTAAAAGTGGATTCTTCTATCGATAGCGAAAAGTCTTGTCGGACTTTCGACGTAGATTTCATATTTTGCCTACAAGTTGAAAGAATTGTTCACTAACGAACATGACTATCACAATCTTGATATGTTTTGTTTCTATTCATGTTAAAATTATACTTAATTCAATAATACGATCTCCTGATCACTACAGATTTACTAGAGGTTTACGTCATTGTTATGTCCTCCATAAGAAGAGGAACAAGCACTTAAAACTAATCTACAAATTTTTCGAAAACGTAAGTTTTCAAAAATAATTTTAATTAAATAAAAACTTTTTATGAAATTACATTGTGAAACAATTACAAGCTAAGAAAAATTTCATATCGAAATAAACATTTTCTCCATTTCTTGTTTTCAAACTAGAAGATCGTTTCTCTTACGTAAAACCTGTCTAAATCCATTCAAAGAAGCTTATGAAGAGTTTACCCTATGTGATTACAAAACTTTCTTCAGGTATCATCTTCTTTTAAAAATAAGAAACCCTGTTGTACACGACATTTTCTTCTTTCTTTTTTTTTTATTTTATATTTTTAGAAACATTACCGCCTACAATAAATTCGAAAAATTATTTAATAGTAATTAGAAAATTTATTGGATTACAACTGCCTTTTATTATCGGGATAAAAATATTGCATATACCCACAAACAAATTCTATTAGACCAAGATGGAGCGCTAATTCTATTAGACCAAGATGGAGCGCTAATTCTATTAGACCAATAATCTCGGCTTAACATTTACAATCCAAAATCTAAGTTTCTTGATACATTTATTATGGCGCTTTCAGGTTACGTGGTGTTGTGGGCGTGTCCTTCAACCGATTTGACATTCACTCGACATTTTAAATATGTATATATGATATGTTTTAGAGGGATGGTGCATTTTTGCTGAAACACAACTACAGCGAAACATGCACTTTGAGTTATTGTCAATGCATAATTTCAAACAATATTTCAGCAAAGCTTCATATAATATTTGAGAGAATATAAAACCTATTGCTATTATCATTGGAAGGCGAAGGTGAAGTACTCATTTTCTTGGATTCACACATAGAGGTGAACGAATTTACTTAGTTAATAGTAGGGCCTCAACGTTTTACATGAATTGCTTTGCACCAAAGCGCCGCTGTGTTTCGCCGAAAGGCGAAAAATTAAAATGCTACACACCTAATATCTACTTCCGCAGAGAGCCGCGCATTCGCATGGAATATGATGAAACGTTTCCTTTACGCTTCTATGATGTTTCACATCAGTTATTGGCTTTGATTCAAAGTTACCGGCAGGAGCTAGCAATGACTACTTGCTGAAAGGTTTGTCGAATATTACACCTGACTCGCATCTTGCAGGGCTTAATAAATTATTACAACCGGGAACAATAAGTAGTCGCGAAAGTGTTCCGGTACTACGTAATCCTCTATGTATGTAATTAAAAAAAAGGCAATATTTAATTAAATGATTGTTTACCAAGAATATTCTGCACAGTAATTAACAAATATATAAACAATAATTAAAAAATTTTAATGTAAATTATTTTATTTATTTAAAATTAATTAACAAATATATAAAGAATAATTAAAAAATTTTAATGTAAATTATTTTATTTATTGAAAATTGTCATTAAATTTACCATAAATAATATTAAGGAAAGCGGTCTACATAACTTTTCAATAAATTTAGTGTACAATTACATTTTCTATATATTTTTAAGAAAGTTGACGTGAAAAAAGATTTAGATTAAAAAAAGTTTTTTTTTTTAATTAGGCATTTTGTTGATAAAATCGTACGAATTTCTCATTATAAGAATTATTCTCCGATTTCATCCAAGTTAGCACTTGTTGCTTTATAAGAATTTCTCATTATAAGAATTATTCTCCCGCTCATAAAATGCACTTGGCAAATCGTTTGGAAGCTCTTGACTCCATCTTGGCATTGAAAATGACCTAAATCGGTCAAAGCACACGTCTACAACTCAAATTAGACAGAGGACAACTTTGCCTTTCGATGCTCTTGCTCATTATTAATGAGTTGCAAATACCCAAACAATAAAAATTTTCAAAAATGAAAGAAATCAACCACGCCCATCCAATATTAGAGAATATAAAATTAATTTTGTTTTTTTTTTTCGTTTTTACAATAAAAGTGGTGGGTGTACAAAAGATTTGGGCGCAACCGAACATATATTCTTACTTTTTATTTTTGACTCTGTGATGCCCTTAAATGTCCTGTGTTGCACGCATATTAGCTTAAAGGTACCAACGTTTATCTTCTAAACCGCGCGATTCGAGAAAAGCGATGAAGCCCATTCATACCGTGGATCGTGAGCACATATGAGCTCCAGTCTCTGCTCTTTGTGTCCGAACTTTGTCCCGTTGACGTTTGCGGGCGTGTAACGTACTTTGTACGTTGCGGATGTGTCGTACTGAACTTAATTATTCAAAAAATTATATATGGTACCTCCTGCGATATATGTAACATATCGTACATGTTTGAACTGTTGTCTTTATACACCTAGGTTTAAGCGCATCAGAATTAAATTAATTATATATATTTTTTTTATTTTATTGTAGATGTGGTTGTGGTTCTTGTTGATTTTTTTATTTGCAATGGATATTTTGTCTGTGTGCAGAAAAATTGTTCATCGTTAGTTATGACTTTTCCTTGTCTGTCGAAAACCATCTCGAAAAAAGTTTCGTCCTTTAAGGGTATCCCTAAAAGATTCAATATTTTGGTATCGTCAAAAGAATCGAAGCAAACAAACAGTAGGTCATCTACTGAAACCTGTTTTAATCGGCAGGAATAATATCTGCTGATAATAGCACGTCATTTAAATCTTTCGTCATTTAAATTTAGTATCATTACTCTAGCAATGCATTTTCATTCTATAAGATCTAGTATTTTAATTAGTTCATAAGTAGAAAAAAAATTCCAAAATTATAATAATAATAATAAGTCAAATAATGTAGCTGCGGGTAAGTTAAAAACTTAAACTTAATACATATTTGTTTTGCTTTGCTTATTTTATTTTTAAATAATAATATATATAAAGTAAATAAGTGATAATATCTGTAATCGCGGGAAATAAACGTTCATGAATTCAATGTTTTTATGAAAAATTTATAGGAAGAAAAACCTTATCGGGAAATGGCTGAACATATGGATTTTATATGTGATGAATATTTATCGGATAATATGGTTTTTGTTTTATTTAGTTCAATGTAAATGCATCTTAATAGACTTATTTTGAATGTATTTCTTCCTGTTTTTATATGTGTATATATTTTCTTTATTATTTTAGTTTAATGGTTAATAATCCTTTGCTGTTACTAAAAATATTAGCATTTCATGTAGAATGCATAGTTAAGGCATATGCTGAGGGTTTTCTCGAAATTGTTGACCCCGATCATAAAATACCAGCTGAAGGAATGCTTACGTGTAACTAAATTCAAAAAAATAAATTACTTGCATTTAACATTCTTTGGTTTATTCTCATTAATCTACTACTACTTAGATATCCTGAACGGCTATGACGAAATATTTCTTGTTTATTTTATTATTTTTTTTATTTTATATGTATTTTTTCTCAAGCACATTCTGCGTGGTTTTTGTTCATTTTTAGAGACTCTACGTTTGGTATCTACAAATTTGAGACTCTACGTTTGATTTTTACAAATTCTGAGAGAGAAGGCTTATATGGGAAAAAATTTATTTCGGCTTTTGTTCACCTCTATCAAAACACACATGCATTTTTCTCATACACATTCATATATTTGTTCCGAAGGGTTGATAATTGCGGTTCGTGAAGACTACCTTTTTTACGAATTTTGCTAACAATGGTTAAATCGCACATTTTTTGAAAGTCTGCTGCGTTATCAAACGGAACTCATTATGAAAATAGATTCTTTTAACAAGCACATACAGATGAATCAACGATTAGGAAAGAACATTTTGAAATTTAGAAAAGTTTCCAAGTCTAAAATTTACATAACATATTGATTCTGAATATTGCTACTTCAAGTGAATTTCGAAGCAAGCTAATTGGCCAGCTCTTAAGAAACCTCTGCATTCCATAGCAATAAATAATTTTCAAGCGTACATCTAAGTCATTATTTTTTAATCATTTATGTACCTGTTTGTCGCATAAACAAATGATAATCGCATCAGCCATTTAATACTTACTCATTATGGGGAATATCCTCGTCCTGCTCGCCGGAAACAGTAAGCATATGCCATTCGAGGAGTACAGCTCCCAAGCATAGAGTGAGAATATAAAACTGTTTACATTCCATAATAGAGTATAATAAAGATTGGACTGGTGACGAAAATAATGAGACCAACAACAACAACTGCAAATGTCGACGATGGCATCAAACGAAATCAATTATCGTGTTTTTATTGTCGTTGCTGATTTTGTTTTTTATTGATTGTTTCTTTTATTTCATTATTTTTCTTTTTTAATCTTTTTGTTGCCTTTTTTGTTGAATTACTATCGTATTTGTTGTTGCCTTTTATTCCAGTCTTTACAAAATAGTATTACCAACCAGCCTGAACGCTCTTATATACATGTGTGTGTGCTATTATCGTAATGTGTTGCGACAACTGACTGTGTACGATTACGACCGAGCACGTGTATAGTGAAATGCATAACGCAACCAAGTCGTATTGACTGAGAAACATATTCGGTCACAAATTAAGAGTTTGATGTTGTGCCGACCAACATAATGACAAAGCGAAGCAAAACTGAGAAAAAGAAACCCTGCTATTATTAATGCCTGGTGAAAAACGCAGGCAGAGCCGAACAGTAGGATTTCAACAATTTTACTCGCGACGCAAACATTTGCGCTATTTGCAGGTCCCGAATGTTATTATTATTGCATTTCTTTTTTCGATTTTTTGCGGCGGTTGTTCGGTTCAAAGTTTTTGTTTTACGGCTACCATAAATTTTTGATTCTTATTTTATGTTTTATCGTCAATAATTTTTTTAATATGGGTTCATAAGATGTAAATCACGCTGTAGTATACTGAAAGATGATAAACCGAGCCAGAAACATATATCACTATCTGAGACTTCAGCGCGCGCGACCAACTGAATGAATGAGTTCAACGTTAATACAATGTCCAATCGTATCCGATTGTTGCAGTCATTGTGCAGTTGTTGTTGTAGTAACACTTTATTTGTGCACTCTTTTTTTTTGCTATTTCAGTCATTTATTGCAGTCGTTGTTAATTGAACTGATGATTATTGGAGGTTTTGTTTGTTTGTAGTCTGCGGAAAAATATTGATTAATCATTTATTACTGCTGTTACCTGTCTGCTGCTTTATCATGTACATTGAAGCGACTTCTCGCGTTAATCCCCTTCGTACAATTTTCGCTAATGAGTATTAATTCACTTTCACACAAAAGCTTATATCGTATACGTATACTTGTTTGTATGCAGGGCTAGGACAGCATACTTTTACGAATATTATTATAATTTGACTTCCTTTGTTCTATTATTTTGAAATATTTAATTATTTGTTGTAATTTTGGTCTCCTTTTCCCCCTATTTATATCTGCTGTTCATTGCTTTGTTCATTGGTCATTGTACATTGCTTATCCTTTGTTTAGGATTTTTGTTGTTGTCGTAAAATTATTGTAGTCGCATTAACAATATACAATAGCTATGGACTTGTTTATTTGAAGTCCAGATATTGCTGCGGTTCCTGTTGCTGATGTTTCTACTGCTGTTGATTATTAAACTCATATATTTTATTCGTTTCAGATTGCCACATGTTTTACTTTCCTCGAGCACGCAAATCTTCTATTCGTAATCTCTTATTCGCATACACGCACGTACACACAACTAACCGCATGCCATCTCATTCATTCACTTAAACAAAAATTTGCAAGCCTTTATGTTTTATTGCATATTTAAATTGATTTATTCACATTTAAACCAGTTACCGAAGCGTGGAGGAACTTACTTGATCTTGTCTTTTGCCCTGGGAAAATCGGAAATATGTACACGTATAGGGTACACCATAACGCATATGATTTTTAATCGTTTTTGATATGTGTAAGCTGGCGATTAGTTGGCCCGTCCACCCTTTCGTGCAAATTTCGTCCAACTTCTTCTGTAAAACTTCTTGCTTCTATTTCTTATAAAAATACAACTGATATTGGTTTCAATAAAACTTCTTGCTTCTATATCTTATAAAAATAAAAGTGATTTTGGTTTCAATAAAAATGAGATCGTCTTCATGGCCAATTTAAAATCTAATCCATAATTCTGGCATAATTCCTTGCATTACAAATAAAAAATGGGCGTAGTACCGCCTTCAACTATGCTTAATTTAACATAAATGTTTTTACAAATTCTCGGATCTAGTTTACTACAAATTTTTAATAGAGACCTGAATTTTAAGTTACGTATTCACTAGAAAAATGTAAGTATCTCTTGCAAAAAAGCGCTTAATCGGCACATAAACACACCCACAATTTGGAAAAAGATTAGACAGATAAAATATAATTTTTTATATATATGTAATTGGTTGGGCGTCTCAAAAGTAAATATTATTCGATTCGCTTGGGATGAAATAAATATTTCGTTGTCTTGTTCCAGCATTCAAATGCATTAAAATTTTCAAGCGAATTTAAATAAACTATTTTGTGAGTGATACTTTCATATACTATAGCCTGTAAAACGAACTTCTGAGTAAGACGTAAGTATATATGATATATATCAGTTGTATGACAAGTTCACGTATATATCCTTTCCTTTGGATATCCCACATTTAAAACAATTTCTTATTAATTTCTTTTATTTTTAGAACTTAAACTGATTTTCATCTCCAACTTTTAACACACTGTAAAAGGTATTAATCAAGCAAATTATTTTTTTTGCAAGATTCTATTTTTGAATATTCTATTTATTTCGAATTTGTTTATTATTATGTCGTATTTTCAAAGCCTCTTCTGAAGATCTTGAAAGTTAAGAAATAAATCTTCATGTTTTTCAATGAATGTTCAAAAAAATTTCAATTTCAAGAAAATTTTATTCTTTTCTTGAAGGGTTTTTATACCCATCACCGAAGGATGAGGCGTATATTCATTTTGTCAAAACGTTTGCCCAGAAGGGCAAGCATCAGAGACTCCACAAAGCACATACGCTCTTAATCAGCATTAAACCCTGAATAGATTGAATCATGTCCGTCTATCAGTCTATATAATGTCTGCCTTCAAGGAGAATATAGTTTTCTTATTACACTGCAGTGTACTTACAGAATTCTATGTATTTTAATGGTCACTCCATCCCTATGTTTAGTTAAGACTTCTACACTTATATAAAATCTAAATTTATATAAAATCTTGAAACATGGGATATGTGATCTTAATCAAATTTATCACACAATATGCCTACAAAATTGAAAAAAGGAAGCTTAAAATCTATGATTTATAGATGTCATTGCCAGTAACTTACAAATTAGGGCTAATATTTAAAGTTTCGGATTTCATTGCGAAAATGGCTTTGTGCTACAACCCATGACAGATATCGACCTAAATTTGGATGTAAAAATTTAAGACAATCTCTATGAAGCATTGTCAAAATCCACAGTTGAAAAATGCAATTATATTGATCCAAGTACAGCTGGACCCGCATCAAGCCACGTTAAGCCAAACTGAATTATTTTGCAAGACTTCAAGTCCCTATCCCTATCGAGATCCATACAATACCGGCGATCATGAACCCGAGCTGTAAAAAAAAATTCGAAGCATGAATAAAGCACTTAATATTCCTTAATTAAATGGCGAGATTTGATATGCATAAGTCTCGAAGAAAGCAGAGGAAAATGTTATGCGTTAACCTTAAAACAGCAAAGGAGAAAGAAAGTGAGAGGAAGACCTCTAAACCAGAAATTTTCTTAAGAAAATTTCATAAGTATGTAGATCCGAAGTCCCTAAAAACCACATAAATAATTGACCTTACGTTCCAACATTGCAACAGTTGAGACGATATTTTCAAGCAAGGTTACCCATTAGGTAGAGAATAGCACTTTGCAGCGGGTCTTTTAAAATACGTCGATCGAAGAGGAGCAGTCGTGAAATTAATTAATCCCATGCATAGTGTTCAGGGATATCTTAAGACCATGCACTGCTTGCGCGAAATTAAGTGATTTGCGTACATTCTTGATTGCTGTGATTAGCAAGCAATGCCTATTTAACCGCCTTTATTTGGCATCTGCATATGTCTACGCAGGGTATTGGCTGAAATCGCAATCGCGAGGGCCAAATACAATTGTTTGTGGAACCTGGTATTGCGCTGCCTTGGACCCACAAAGCGTTATACTTATTATTAATGCGCAAAATGCGAAATCCTTTAGCTTTGCTCCACCGGTTACCCATGTGGCCAGGCAATTTTGTCTCTTCGTTTTTCACATCCACGGCCAATGTTACCAGGACGACGATGAGTTTCCGTAACACCATGAGAAGCAGGTATTGCCTTAAATCCATGTCGCTTAACAACACTTTGAAAACCGTGATCGGCTCTGTTAATTGTATAAGAGATTAAAAGCTAAAAAATGATTAGACTCACGCACGTCTACGTAATCTCCTACCCGAAAATGATTTGCATTTAGAGGGGTACCAGGCGTATTGAGTGGGAAAAGATATCTCGCCGAGGATTACAAAGTTGAGTATATTAGCAAAATTGTTTAAACCCGTTGTTTATATATTGCAAGTTTTACAAACGGGAAAGGGCAAGTTTTACATAAAGTTTCTTTTAAGAATATTACAAATTTAGTTTAATTAACTTAATAATCAATTCAATTAATTATCGAAATTGTATAAAAAATAAGAATATGTGCTATCATCTATTAATAAACAATATCAGCTGGTTAACAATTTTGAGTTTCTCGTTTTTTGGTGTAAGATGCTTTTTCTTGTTTTTTTTTGGTGTAAGATGCTTGTTCTTGTTGAACCATGTCTCGAAAATTGCAACCTGTAAAAAGAATTCATAAATAAATGCAGCCAAGCGGACAGATAGGTTTAGAGCGTAATCAGAGTCATTTTCTGAATCGATTCAAATATGTGCGGTTTAAGCCGCGATCAGAAGATCATTCTGAACCGGTTTAAATTTGTCTCTACATCCGATGTTTCTACGAACTAGCAAAACAAATTTTATTATAATTTTGAATTTTTTTTCGATTTAAAATATAAACCTTGGGTTATATCTTCAAAAACATCTATAGAACGCGAGTCCCACATGCCCGTATCATTTACTAACGTAGTTTTGACATTAGCCAAAAAACATTTAACTGCTTGAAAGCTACATCATAGAAAATATTAGTTTTCAATTTTTCGTTGTTTATAGTTTTTCAACCTTAGTATACAAGTATATAAACATGTATAAAATAGTTTGCATTTTCGGGGTATTAATGTTCGGGGATATTTTTTATGGCAGAGAATTTGCATTCATTGAAAATAACTCTGTAATTTCTGTGCTCTCTCCATTTTCAATAAAAGGGAATTCTTATTAGGAACTGACGTAAAGGGAAAACCAGATGACCGCTTTTAGCCGTTTTAACGAAAATTCAACAAAGTAAGTAAGTTTGTTCAGATAATGAATTTAATACTGGAAATATTCCCAATTACTTTAAATGAAGAGAACATGAAGTATCAGGTTGTAAAACCTAATACCTATATAGGCAACTTAGTTTTTGAAAGACTATACAATAGAAAGACTATAAAAAGCAAAATGCCAATAATAGTCTTTTGTTTAAGTTTTGCAACAATACTTTTGTGGTCTTTCCGGAGTTGAACAACGTCGCATAGTGCAACAGAATATCGTAAGTAAGCCACGAAACGCAGAACATTGAGCAGACAAGAGAAAAAGCGCGAAAAATTTATCGAAATTAGATAAGAGAAATTACAAGAGAGAACAACCGAAAGAAAGAACAACCGAAATTTACAAAAGGGACCCTAAACAATGTCCGCTCAAACAACATTAAAAATCCTCTTAAATTCACAAATTCTATTGGCAATAATGTTGATCTTGTTGCAAATGGGTTCAATCCAAAACTTGATTTAATGACACCAATAACTAGTGAAATTGTTTTTATTTATGTGAAAAGATAATCTATAGAAATTATAAACCAAACTATTGTGGGAATCGTGTGAAGCACAAGCGATTTGTTGTTATTTTAAAAGGGCTGTAACGGCTGTTTTAAGCATGCCCTTCTGCCCATCTGTCAGACTGACTGTCTCTCCGTCTCACCGCCTGCCCGTCCATGTAATGTCTGCTGTAAACAATCTCCTGGCCGCGAAAATTATGGATTTAAGTTTGGGAGAAACACTGGAAGTTCTTGCACACAAGTTGATATTTTGACAATGAGCTAAATGGCAGAACACGTCTAGAGTCGCACGTACACGGAGAGCACCTCTATTTTTCAAAAGAAATAAAAAACTGTTTTGTGCTCATTACTCATAAACAAACTATAGTAGGTAAATGTAAAAAAATTTGAACGCATATTCTACGGGCGATGCTATACCACCAATACAAAAATGGAAAAAGTTGATCAGGCCTGTCCAATATTATAGTGTATCAAAATTTAATTTTTTTGCATAGTCGGACGCTTTAAACACCTAGAAAATTTTAAATTTCGAATACGCTTAAGCCTGTCCATCTGCCCAAATGAGTAGTATCTGTGGTAAACATTCTCCCCCTCATAAAAATGAAATTATCGCCTACAAATTTGCGAAAGAATTTCAATGTTTCGTAAACTTTTCAAAGGATACGTCTACAGCACCCACTCGCCTATGCGACAAAACATTTTATTTTGAAAACAAAAAAAATCAGTCTTGCCCATTCCATATTATGAAGTATGAAAATATGATTCTTTTCCTTTTTGCCTTTTTAGAATAACGGCGGTGGATATAAAAGATTCGGTCACGACCGAAAATAATTTTCCTACTTGTTAATATATTTAAGAAAATGAAATTTTTTTAAAAAGGTTATTTTCAACTATTTTTACTCTCATTGCCTTTACAAATTTTATAAAATTCTTTACAAATAAAGAAAAAAAAAGTAGACTGGCTTGACAAGCCAGTGAAGGCAATACTTTGATCGGTTTGGCCCTTTTCCAAAGTCTTTTGCAAATTTGTGGGCTATATTTTCATTTTTGCGAACGGGAGAATGTTTGCCATAGTTACTACACATTTGGACAGACGAACATGCTGTATAAGTCGATTCCCAATTTGATCCTGGTCAAAAATATTTATATTTTATAGGGTCTCTGATGCTTTCTTCTGGTCGTTGCAAACATTTTGACAAAACAAATATACCCCCGATCTCCCGGTGATGGATGGAAAAATATTATGCTTAGTTTAAGCCCATCTATCCGTCATTAATTTTAAACTGGTGGTGCTTGATAAGCATGCTAAACAGATATTTAGTCTAAAGAAGTCATAAGACCCGATACAGGCGTAATTATTCTACTTGATGGTGGTTGATGGTGGAAGCAAATTCTAGCTAACGCAGGTACACTGGTTGCGGCTTTACATACATATATGCAAACTTATATAAAAATATTAGCATGACATAACGTAAAATACTATTGGTATTGGTATTGGTATTTCTTTAAAGGAAATTGTTTAATTTGTACTCGAATCCAAACATCAAATACTCAAAGATCTGGATCTTATTTTGATTAAGAAAAATTTGTCTGAAAACGTTTATTGTGTTAATGATAAAGTTAGCGTAATTTTTTAATCAAAACTTATATATTTTTCTTATATCTTAAATACAACTCGTGAAATAAAATCGACGCTATTTCGATGGATAACCTTTTTGTAAGTGTTTTATTAAAACAATTATGCCATCTCTTCTTAAAATCTTTGCAAAAGACTGAAACACGTATTCTTCCCTGGCTTCTTTGAAAGTCAGTTGTGTGCTAATAAAAGAGTTCGGCAAAGAGTGAAGCAAATGGGACTCGGACGGAGTAAGGAGTGCAGGAAGGACTACACTGTGGATACTTCAAAAATTCCTAGCTAATTTTAACCGAGTCTATAATTATCGTTTTGGAAACCGGCCTTTCTGAGCCAATACTGAATTCTTCACCTTAATTGAATATTAGAACAAACTCCCGAACCTCTAAACCAAGCCGGTTTACATCCGACAGCCGATTAAATTGAGCTATACGTTTATCATTTACCAAACTTTTCGCTAAGTAATTTAATTTAATACCTTTCATGACAGCTAATATCAGGAATTTTAGGATATTTTTGTTAATCTCTGTACCGTGGAAAGCTTTAGTCTGTTGACGCTTGGAAATGGAACTAATCGTCTGACCCGGGCTAAGCAACACATCTTTCCACTGCACTTATCAATTTTCTCAAGAATGGCTTGACTTCGTTCTGTTCATAGATGGTAGCTCAGTCCGTTAAATTTCTTGCTGTTAATTCGCACGGAAGCCAAATGTCGGGTTCCTCTCTTCTACCCAGGCCAGCCAAAACTGCTTGAAGGTCAATATTTAGCTCCAGCTGAAGTCACAGGATCAAATGTGTATGTTCTTCAGCTTTTAAAGAACGGTTTCATGGACATTGTTCATGTTTGGTCCAGTAGAACACAGCGACTCTTTAACATAGAAATTTTCAAAGTGCAAACGAGCAAACCATTTGCGAGCTATTGACTTTGACGACACATCTCCACCATCAACATCGCGAAGCGTTATCCCGAAGCGTTAGTCGGGGTGATATTCTCAAAGCGAACTTTTTTTTTGCCCTTCGGATTGTCGTAGTAGGCTCAATTTTCATCACCAATCACACTACGTCATAGATACCCTTTCTTTTCTTGCCTGGCACACAATAAAACCGCCATCTCTTTTCTTTAGGATCCTCCCTATCGCATCTCAACGTCTAGAAGTTGTTCGAAAGTTCTTTAAGAGTTTGAGCTAGATTTTCGTACAATACGTCTTGCATTTCATTGCCTTCGTACATTTTTGGTTCTCCACACCGTCCTTTGTCATAGATAACAAAATCACTATTGTTAATCCGTTGAAACCAAAATAGACACTTAGGATAATGAAAGTAGAAAATGCAATTTTGACAGTTCCCTGATTAGCGTCTGTATATACTAAATAATTTAATAATAGTCAATCGAAATATATTATTTTATATAGAGAAAGATCGAACTCATAAAATTTAATCGTTGTGCACATCGATAATTCTATCATTTTCACAAATAAATTCCGCTAATCAAAATACATGCAAGCACTTATCGCAAATATGAACGTACAGACTTCACCAACATAAGATTCTTAGTCGATTTGACCATCATATTTGGCGTTCATTCGTTCGTACGGCATCTATTTGTGTCTGATCAATGTTAAATAAATTTGAAGCACGTAGTTATCGATTTAAATTTTTGGTGCAAATACTTATCGCTGCTCTCGAATTGTTCAGTGCAAAAGATGACTCAATCAATTAGCGGATACGTCCATAATTATCACCACAAGGGGGCGAGTATATTTTATTATATTTGTTGATGTGTTGTCGTTTTCAACTTTCAAATTCATTCTATTAAATAACTCCTGACATTTCATATAGATTTCCGTTGTGTGCATTTATGTACATTCATAAATGTATAAACATATTTCCTTTCCCCTTTTCTTTCTGTCTTTCTTTCTCTCTTTTCCTCTCTCTCTCTTTAAATTATAAACTATCTTCGTTCGTCTCAACAGTTTATATTCGGACCAAATTTGGGAATTGTCATGCGGTGTCCTTGGAGATACTGCAGGAGCAACTGCATTCAAGCACCAAAAACACCCTCAAACAATACTTGAAAATTTTCTTCAAATGCTGAAATAAACTCCTTATAAGAGTATAGGTGCATACATACACACGCGCAAACCCGTAAGTAATTAATTACACACGCACTTGCGTCTTGCAACTTGCAAAATTTTACTGCTAAAGAGGAAAATAAAATTGAATTATTCCTTAACAAATTTCGAACGATTTTTCATCCAGCTGCAGAGTTAAACGTGTATCGAAATGTATATCAGACTATTTCGTGTGGATATGCCCAAACGTATGTGTAATTTAGCATTTTGCGTTTGTTTTTATTTATGCATTTATTTATCTAATTTTTTTTTCTAGGTCAAGTTGTTTCGTCCATTCCACCCGCCTTTTATTAACATCACCTCACTGTTTAAGTGACAATATGTAACGTATGCCAACGTTACATTTACATTTTAGTTTTTATTTCAATTATAATTTTTTATAATTTAAAATACATTTTAAAATTACCCTTTGTTTAGATACTTATTTATGTATTTTCCTTAATTTTTCCTGCGCTCATAATTATTCACGTGTAATTATTTACATACATTTAAAATTTTTCCACACATTCACTCCAACACATTACGCATTAATGTACTTTAATAATAGGACCTGCTTTCGAAAAGCACTGCAGATGAAGAAGTAGAGGAAAATATTTGAAACAATTGGAAATAATTGGAAAAACACCCATCTCACAATACAAATTTTGTTTCCTTTGCAGACGATAACAATTAAAGTAAAATTTAAACTTGAGATTTGCTTAAAGTGACCTCAAGCTTTCTATTCTTTCGCTTGATAGCCATATTACAAGAAGAAAATTTCCTCTTAACATGTCTACTGCGTCCGGAAGTGGAACTACATTTGGGAAGATTATCTCAATTACAGTGATCTGCATCCCTTACATGATATTAACCTGAAATCCTTTAAAGCCTATAAAGAGGCCACAGTGTAAACTGTTTCCATTCACCAACTGATGCACACATACTTAATCAAATATTGTCCATTTATAATTAAGTGGCTACAAACCCATGGCTTTGGTAATTAGGTTAAATTAAAAAGTCGATATTTAAGAGGAAGTTGGCCTAAGAGGCATTGTTCAATCTGGGTCTGAATAATCTTATACTAATATTGCCATGAAAAGCAATGAAGAATTACCGCGGATACACAAGACTCAGAGAATTTGTTACATCCCCTTAGTTCACCCTCCGCAATCACATTAATTATCTAGAAAGTTGTATATCACTGATGTTAGTGCCTCCTAATTTTTGTGTAATGTTATTAAAATAAAATAAATATATTAATAAATATATGTTATTGATCATCGGAGAAGATATGAATGAGAAAGAAACTTTTAAAATATTGGTCTCCTTTTGTTGACATTTCTGGTGTTCCACCATTATAATAGATATTCAGTGAAGTCACTGAAATCAAGCGAAAACAGCTCAAAACTGTAAAAGACGAAATTGCTTAAATTGCAGTTAACAAATGTTATTTAAGTTATGCTTTTATTTTCCCATAGAGTCCAAAAAATGGGAATGGGAAACAATTTAGATTTAAATTTGAAGGAGTGTAAAATAATTTAAATAATTAAAGCATTTAGAAATCCTTGATAGGTTGCACTCTCTAAAAGAGAATATATCATAATAATGTTTCTTTCTTAAAAAAAACTCCATTGCAATCTGAAATCACTTTTTGATCACAAATCGAATTTGTTTGAGGCTAATCACAAAAATTAGGTCTTCCTCACTTATGATGTGGACTTGACTCTGACCAATTCCCTGATATTTTTCAATCGCTACCTCAAATTGAATAAACCAATTTATGTGAATTTAAAACAGTCAACAACGTCGAGATGCTGTTCTCTATTAAGATTTTAAAAATCGGTATTTTTATAAGTAATGCACTTAAAAATCAGCAAAATAAACGATTTAATGATAATTTTTTCAATCCGAATTTCATTTGAAACAACACTTTGCATGAGTACTCGTTCGTTCATCAATGCCAACAAGATTACAGGCGAATGCTCACAACCTATTGTGGTCATTATTTCCGCACGCTTTATTACACGTATCATCACATCACATAGCGGTCGTTTCAAATTACAGGCGCGAAATAATATTTTCTAAAAGCATGCGCTCACTAAACAAATAACCTTGAAGTATTGAACGAGAGAGCGTAACAAGTAAGAGGACAATAAAGCGTTTTAAAGAAAATTTATAAAATATACAAAACGACAACATATGCCGGGTAAGTTCGTTAAGTAACTCAAATAAATTGTAACAATTAAAATTTAATAAATTGCAATTCATTTTTGCTTTGAAATTTGAAAAAAGTTTAGGAAAAATGTATGTAACCTAATTTTTCGAATAGTCACATGACGTACGAGAGAACAGTTTTATATATAGCTTTTTCTAATTTATTTCCATTCGAATTCTCAACACTGTTGCTCTCTAATAAATTCTTAATACATATTCCAGATTTCGTTAGAATTGTATATCTCTTTATTTTTCGAGCTATCACTTATAAGATAAAAGGTATACTTAAGGCGAAAAAGGCTAAACAAATATAACGACAGTTAGAAAGCTAGTCTCTGCAAAAACAATTTCGAATTTTAGTTATATGCAAACGTAAAGATATGGTGCATCCGATTTTTATTTTCCTACCACCATCATATACTATAAAATATTTCTCTTCCACTCTCTTTTTCTGTACCTCTCAAGAGCGCACCTATACGAGTTTAATTATACGAAGAAAGCAAAACCAACCAACCACGACTAACAATTTGCGATTCCCCTGCACTGACTTTAGAGATGTAACCACTAGATTGTAACTGTCACAGGTTTAGCTTGCTTGCATTTGTGTATGTTTGAATTATGACAATTTAGGGTGCTTCATACGGCGTGAAGTTTAGCGGAATGGAAAACTTGACTACGCGACACGTTTCCACTGTACTATTACTAATACTACAATGAAATTAACGACGCCGACGAACCACGACGACTACGACACTTTAAGGATGATGGCAACGTTTAGTATAAGGAATTGTGGTGTATAGAGATTTTTCATTTATTAGAAATAACAAAAAAAATCCGTTCGCTTTTTTGTTTCATTATCACAAACCAGCACTTAAATCAAAAACTTAAAAAGCGTTGAATTATACAAAATTTCTTCGTTAAACTTCGTTTGAAGTATCAAATCGTTTTGAACTCCCCTACAAAGCCCTTTTCAATAAGATAAGGTTTTTCATTTTCCATAAAATGGAGCAAAAATTTCGTTAACGTTGAGAGTATTTATTTCCCTTTGAATGCTTACAAAATTGCTGCACAGATAGCTGCTGAAATTGTTATATAACGATATTTTTAAAAAATTTTGTGTTTAAGTTCATTTTTGGAAATTTCTTTTTAATTAAATTCTCTTCTCAATGCGTTCACTTGGGAATTAATTTTTTTCTCTTTTTTATTAGTTGGTTACGAAAAACATCCACTGTCGAAGGGTTCACGCACTAAACTAGAGTCGGGAATGAAAGATATTTAAGTCTGAGTGTGCGTTTATATAGTACGTAGTTTATAGTATGAGACGTTGGATACTAACAAAATATGAAAATTAAATTCAAAGATTGTGCTGTTCAAGCAAAGAAGAGAACAAGTCATAAAAAGTCAGAGAAAGGTTTGTTTTATGTTAATTTAAGCAAAACTCTCTGTTAACTGATATATAACAGAGTTGTTTTCAATAAATGTGAATTCAAAAGGAGGTACAGGGAATTCAGGGAGGTACAGCGATACAACTTTGAGGCAACGGTTGCTTATACACATTGTTACAATTTTATGGTTTCATTTTATCATTTTTAGCCTAAGTTTCGTTTCAGTTTCGTTTTTTACTAAAATGAAAAAAAAACTTTTTTTAAAAAAAATCTCCCTTTTCCTCGTTAAGTTCATTTGTGTAGTTTATCTGTGCGTTAATGTGCAAATAAAAATGTTAAAAAGGTTCTCTCAAATTCCTGCATAACACCCATTGATTTGTAAACATTCTGCAGCTGTTTTTCTCTCAAATTCACATAACACCCATTGATTTGTAAACAGTCTGCGGTTGTTTTTTGTTTCTTTCTTCTCTGATTGCTATAATTTGTAGTTTTTTACTTTTCTCTTTCTTACCCATTGATACATGTATTTCTACATTTATTTCTTACCCCAAAATTTTTCGCGAGAAAATTTGAAAATTGCAATCCACTCGCAACCCGAGGTAAATAAGTATTTGTAAACTAAGTTAATAAAAAATATTTTAAATAAATTCGTTTTAGAGTTTCTACTTGTTTGATAAATGCGCGCATAAATACTCCAGATTGCATTGAATATAAAACAAGTGCATTATCTATCGGTGGCCACCATGGGTTTTTAGGTGATGATGAACGCTATGGTTGCTTAATTTCAACCTTACCACACCGTGTAGCGGTAATGTGATGTACGTTTTGCTGTTGCACTAATGATTCTCGCGGCGGATGTTTATTTTCATCGGTAAATATAAAACTTGTATCGGGGTGAGAATAAAACTGATTTAGTTTGTTATTTAGTTGTTTATGGCAAATTTCTGATTTACTTTGTTTGGGTGAGATCAGGAATTTACTTTCAGCTAAATAAGGTGATGAAATCCGTGGAATCGTTTGTTTATGAGATTGTTGTGTTAAGCTAAGAGCATTCTGCTCTGTACTATCCGTCGGTTTAGTTATTTGTGTATTATGACTGCCACAATCAGAGGTCTTAAACTAATCTTAATTCTCGTATCTTGGATAGTTATTTCCTTTGTTTTCTTTGTTAAGACTATATTATTTTGTATCTCTGCACCAAAAAGAGACTAAATTAAAGCACTTATGGCAAGTGATACTTTTTAACGCTGAAAGAAATGTCTGAAGTGCGCATATCACGTCCTCTTTGTTACAACTGCTGATTTCTGTTATCGTTAACATTGAATAAGAATAATTCCCTATTCATGTATACGCTCACGAGAAAGTTGGTTTCTTTTGTCACATGTTTCTTGTGTCTTTATTACATGCCACAGACACATTACATCTCACAATACATAAACATCATGCAAATATTCGTTTATGCGTACGCAATTTTCATTACAATTCGCCATCTATTTCAACATATTCCCACCTACATGAAACTTTGATATATTAAATTACACGTTCTGCTGGCACTTTCATCAGATTGTGAATATGGAACAAAAAAAATCTGAACTATAAAATTTGTACTACATTTAGATCGATATTGTACGCATCAAGTGCAGACAACCATAGAACGTCTATGTTATCTGCAGATTGCACTTCATTTCCACTTCTGTTTGATAAGGCAACGGAATGTAAATGCTTGAAATTTTTTCTGTGTTCTCGCAAGGCTATAGCGCATATTCTCAATCCAAGTAATATTTGAAACCTTTTGATTGCTTCATCACGCGGTGGAAACTACCAAATTATACAACCAAACTGCTAAACGTTTTATCTCTGTACGTTTTTCTTTTATTTATTTTTTTATTTATTATACATATTGTTTGTGCTCATATTTCTTTTAGAGATTTTATATCCGCCTATATTTTAAATAATATTCGACGGTTGTGTTTGCTACTGTTAAGTGATTGTTTCAGGGTAAAGGATATTAACAAATGTACGAGCGATTACTTTCAATCGCGTAGCAAAAAGTTGAAATGATATAAACGGCAATTGTTTGTTCAAAATAATAAAAAAGTTCGATTTTATTTGTTATTTTGATTAAAAATATTTATGAAACTTTTTACCAAATAATTAATTTTTCTCCATTTCTATTTTTATTGATTGCTCTTTATCTTTTGTAACATTGGCAGTTGCGTATGTATAATTAATTGGTTTCATCAGCTGCTTTATGACAGACGGTTATGATATGTTAAGTTGTCATGTGAAGATGCTCCAAAATCCTATTGCTTTACTTCTGTACATTCTGCAACTGGCATGCCTTATTTTTATACATTCTGCAACTGGCACTCTTTATTTTTATACATTCTGCAACTGGCACGCTTTATTTTTACACATTCTGCGACTGGTACCCTTAAAAAAAAAACAAAGACAATCCAATATATAGTCGATTCAATATTTTTTTCAAAATTCAAGTTAGCAAATTCTTATGTACTTTTTGCGCTTCCGAATAACAGTAGTAATGCTGTTAATTAGCAGCCATCTCTCTCTCTTTTTTTTGTTCTTAGTAATATATTACAACTCATTTGCACAATATCTTCTAAATTTCTTACCTGCTATAACATCATCCGCATTACTTTATAATTATGTCTTTAAAAAAAAGTATATTTTAGTTATTTTTGCTGCATCAGAGACGTAATAAAATAGTAATTATCAAAAATTATTAAAAATACATTTCTTGATTGGGTGTTTTTAATGGGAATAACTCAACCGCCTTAACTGCTTAAGGAATTAGCTTACGTGAAAAATTTAACTTTCGTTTTTTGTCTGAATTTGATCTATGTGTGCGATACCAACCACATTTGTTCGATAACTTTCGCTTTTTTGTTTTATATATGTAAAACGAATGCGAAAAGTCTTTTCGGACATCTGTTAGGTTAGACGAAACCAAAATAATTATTTTTTCGTCAAAAAATTATTTTAGAATGGCATGGGCAAGAGTTACTATGACAATTTCTTTTAGTGTTGAGCTTATAAGAAAAATCAGGTCAAAAGAAAAAGAGAAAAAAGTATATTTCGTCTACCTAATGTTAATATTTAACAGGCGAACTTAGATAGAGAGCAAAGGATTCCTAAAAGAAAATTGAAGCAACTCATTTGCTGCAAATGTTATATTATTATAAAATGGAAACTTTACTTCGATGGCAATTCTATTAAATAATAACAATAGCAACAATAAATTTGGGATGTTTCAATATACATTTATTAAGGTTGCTTTGTCAATTATTCTCCGATAATAGGCCAATCAATAAAAAGAATAGTAGGGTAGATGGTATTTTTTGTTTCTATTAAATAGTTACGCACGCATACAATATTGTAGCTTAGACGCCCATTATGTTTGCTTTCCTTAGTAAATATAGCGATATTTTACATCGGGGAGCAAACAGCATTTGGGTTGTTAGTCGATTTTGGAATTAAGGCCGGGAGCCGATTTGTTTATCACAGGTTTTCTACATATATTATAAAGAATATATTACACTAACAGCATATTAATTGTTTATTAAATAGTAACACAATAAAGAAAAAAAAAGCAATCTTCCTTTTTTACAAAGCAACTTTGTAAACCGTTCCAATATACGGCTTAGTTCGAATTATCAACAAGCGATGTGCAGTCCGTTTCGAAATTGGGGAAAATGCTAAAGGAACTTAAGACATTTTGGGCGAGGAGATGGTCCAGCCCACAATCATTATACCAGAGGATGGATGCAGCTCTAGTATGCAATGCATCAAAATAAGACAGGTAAAGACGTAAATGATTTAAGTAATATCAGACCAATTTCACAAATATCTGTATTCATAAAGACTATCAACCTTAGAGAGACTAATGGATTTCTTGAAAACCGATAACATTACTCCAGCTCGTTGTTCCGTCCCGTTTATATATATACTGTGGTCAGCTGTTTTTTTTCCCAACCGCTAGGATAATATTCAGAGCGCATTATACCTATTTAGAAAGTTGTGCTAATCCGAAATTCGTCAGTTAAAACAAAATTTTATCATTTATTAATTTTTTTATTTACGTATTCTTTCGTCGCTCGGAAATGTCAGCAAAACACTTAGATAGATCTTTCATCTAAGCGTATTAATGCAAAGTGACCTTCTTTTTAGCTTGTGCCTTCTACAGGTTACGGCCGAATAAGATTTCCTTACTTGTTTAAATTTACTTATACATTTATAAGAATTAATATAATTTTTAAAAGTTAAAATTCTCAATTGATTTTTATAAAATGAAATTACGTATGTCAACTACCAAAAGTGAAAAATGTTTCATTATAAATTGTGAGAACATTATAGCCGGGCACTGCTCGACATCACTTAATAATAAACCAAATATTACATATTATTTTTATTTTAAGGCATACTTTTCACAAAATATGGAAGGAGATTCAAAAATATGCCTTATCTTATCCAAATTCTTCACCATAAATTTAAAACGCTGAAATATTGTTAGCGGTTGCAATACAGCTCTGTTTTTAAAATTCGACAAACGGAATAGTTTCTACATTTTTCTTTGCCAAGCGGAATAGTTTCTACATATCTGTTTGACAAACGGAATAGTTTCTACAATAGAAAACGTAATTATTTCACTGTGATTGATATCAGATATTATTGATATATTTCAAGAGGAAAGGGCTTTGTTTTTTGTTTTTGTTTTGTTTTGTTTGTTTGTTCATTGTGTCGTCGATAAAAATGGTGAAATCGTATTAGAAGGACGTATAGCTAAAATCATATCAAAATGCGTTTCATAGAAAGCGAAAAACTCCGCTAAGTTCTTAATAAAAACAAAAAATCAAAATCCTTATTTAGAAAAAGGGAAGATATGTCTTAAACAAATTATATTTAAATCTTACCCTGTACATAGAATAAATTTGCTTATAGAATTTATAACGCACACGGAAGAAGCAGAGAATGGAAATAAAAAGAGAAGAAGAAGAAAATACAACATCCTCCTAAAAACCTACACCAAAAAAAACTAAGAAAGAAGAAGCAATTTAGTCTCATTAAAACACGCATTCGCAAATTATTTGATTTCGATGAAAGTGAAAGAATGCTGCAGTGCTCGAAAGCAAAAAATAGATATTAATATCTCTTAGACTTTTTATACGGCGTTATAAAAGAACAGAAGAGGCCTTGATGAAAGGCTTATTAAAACTTGCCCATCACCTGTTCCGGGAAAAATGACTGGCCGGGCTATCTCAAACGCTTTGAGACTTCGCAAAAGATAAGGAAACACTTATCTATATAGGTGTATATCATCTAAGCGTATAATCACATAAGCCTATTTGACCAATGGAAGATTGCTCAAGGTTAATTCTCTGCTATGCAAATTACTATTTCACTTCGTGTAATAAAGGCATTGTAGGGAGCCAGCAGTTGCTCAACAAGAGCTCTACCAGACTTCAATATACAATTATATATTTAATTACTATTACCTATTTCATATCTTTGTTTGGACCATGGCATCCCATAAAGCAAAACCTTTACAACGGAAAATTGCATTGTGGATTTTATTTACGCATTGCGAGAAATTTTCCAGAGACTGCTTTGTTAATTTTCACTTCAATATTTAATGCTTATTATATAGGATTTTTGTTTTGTTTTTTTGTCGCACCCATTCATTGCAATGTATGTATGGTGTACCTAAACTTTATGGCTGATCGGAATAGTAGGACTAATCAACTTGTTATAAACAAACATGGCCGCTACTCTACTGCATAAATATTTTCAATCAGCGTGCGTTTACTGGCAAAAAAATAGTTTTATAATTGAAAAATATTTGTACTTTGGTTTTCTACTCCTATGTCATATCTCTTCCTCTGGAAAAAAACAAACTGTTACATTTTATATTTTTTTGTGAATTTTATAAATTTATAAGTAAGTAAAAAGACGAACGAAAATATTATAAAATTAATGGAAGCATTATTTGTTCGTGCATTAAAATCGAAAGTGCTTCTGTCCTTTTGATAATAATATACCAAAAATGGCGCGTTATTTTCTTGCAACTACATAAATTTAAAATTTTATTAATAAAAGCTACGAAATGAGAAATTTTCTTGGAATTTCTGTTAGTGGTAGAAATTTCGTTTCGTAAAATAAATGTGGAATATTTCTATAATTTCTGAGAAATGAGCAAAACTCCACAAATTTTTGTTAAGAAAAACGCGGTTGCGTTTACTTTATTCTCCACTGCGGGCGTGTGCTGTGATCAATCTGGCCCATTTTCAATACCAACCTGCTTGCAGAAACTTCCAATGTTTCTACCAAATTTGAAGTCGATTACTTCGTGTTTGCGATCATGAGAATGTTAACAACAAACACATTCGGACTAACGTGCGTAAATCAACTCAGAATTTCACGCCGACCAAGAATATATATGCTTTATAGGGTCTGTGACTCAGGGCTTTTGTGTGTTACATGTATTATGAAAAAGAAACAAAATGAGTATATTCCCTTACAGTGGTGGGTGTAAAAAGAGTGACTCCGCGAGACACCACGAGGCACCCTAAACAGTCCTTCTTATTGAGCGAGAACAAGATGTGAGGTTCTTCGTTAAATGATGCTTCATAACCCTTTTGTCTTTTAATTAAGTTTAAAGATCCCCAAAATCCCTTCCGATTCCTAAGACGGAAGAGGGCAGAAAATAAAACGCATTGTCAATAAAAACACAATCTTGCACAAACCTTTATGGCACAAACACAAATCAATAATTTGCAACACCCAAAAGAACCTTAAGATAAATTCACATTTTATGAAGTCGTTACATGAAAAACATTGGAATTTTCAAAATTTCTCGACAAAAATTGGCTAGTAACGGTATCTCCACATTCTAAATTGTATTTTTATTGGCTTGCGGCGTTTACAGTCTTTCTCTTCGTTTAGTGTTTTTTCGATAGTGTGAGCTTTACGTCTAATTTAAGAGCATTTTTGAATACGTGAGAAATTTTGTTGTTTTCTCTTTTTTCACAATCTCTATTTTGTCTGTTGCTTTCTCAAACTGGTTCTAAACGATTCATCACTTGTGGGCTTTGCGAGCGTTTTTGTCATGCGAATGGTGCAGATATCCCTGGACGTGCTGCAGATGCAGTCCTAGAAAAGATTACGTTGGTTATGTCCTGACCATAGGGAGTGGGACATTGACTTTTACAAGCTTTTCGCAGAGACAAGGAATGGCTTTTCTAAATTAAATAAAATTCTCGTGGTATTTTACGAAAAGTTTCAAAAAATTAAGACAATGTTCGATGAGTATCGCTATCTAAAACACTCATCTTCTTCGCCAACCTGTAAAGGAGCAACTCGTAATGTAGCGTGCGGTATTTCACCTCTGTCTGCGCCTAAATCTCACACGTTGATTCGTTAGAATGTTCCATCCTTGCCGCCAAAGAAAATTAGCTTTTCTTCTATCGTGGGCACAGCTGGTAACACACAAGTGAAGTGAAGAATAAGCCCCGAAGCGCTTCTCGTTTCAGCTATTCTGAGGTGGAACCGGTCTATCCCACTCCTATGATGCCACTCAGGCTACTCTATTTACGTTTCCAAAGAATATTAATAAAAAAAATAAATCCGCCTCTCCTTCTAACTGTTCGGATGTGTCCGCTCCTCACCATGCAAGTCGCACGAGTTGCACAAGCAAGTACAGTCACTCCTTCTATTTTCTTACCAACTCAAAATTCTCTACCTTCATTTGAATTCTCTACTCCTCCTAACATTGAATTTGCTACCATTCGGGTGAAAATTGACTATAAACACTTATATATAATTTGCTTCTATATTCTCCCAAATGCGGATATCTCTATTTGTAAGAAATAGTTTGGCAACTCTGCGCGCGCGGTGTAGTCGTCTTGATTTTTTCTGCAATTAATATTTCAATTTCATTTTGAATTTCTTGGCTATTTAGCTTTATTGTGTCTAAATTTACAAAAAACTTTAAGAATAAAGTGAGTGAATTTAAAGTAAATGAAATTTATTGATCTGTACGCGGTTTTTTGCAATCAAAAATTGGAGTTTAGCATGCGCTCTTATTACAATGTCAGCGTAACGGAGAAGTTTGGTTTAATGTGTTGACAATTTTTGTGTTGTGAATCTTTTTGTATTTTGTTCCTTTTTTTTCTTCATAATCCACGTCTGTCGTGTTTCACTCGACAGGGATTCTGTATTTACACCATGTCGTACGAAAACAGGACCAGAATATGAACGGTTCATCCTTGTTGGCTCTGTGATCGTTTTGCCATGCAAAGCGT
Source organism: Glossina pallidipes (assembly GCA_000688715.1). NCBI lineage: Eukaryota > Metazoa > Arthropoda > Insecta > Diptera > Glossinidae > Glossina > Glossina pallidipes. The sequence continues at coordinate 155,825 of KK500054.1, forward strand.
GCTGATATTATCGGTCGTGCTGCTGATGCAGCCCTGGATCCTACAAAGTCCTACAAAGAACGTTAGCGTTTCTGCGATCGTCGGTAACAAAAAAGTTACAAGTAAGCCGGGAAGTCCTTCTGGTTTGAGTTATGCTAAAGTGGCAAGGGTATCTCCTCCCAGTGGCGTCACCCACTCTACTCAGGCGTCATCGCCTAAAATTAAAGAGAAAGTAAAGAGAGTAATAAATCGTCCTCTCGCCCTTGCCGTTCGAGCGTGAACGCTGGTCACCAAACTGAGCATATCACACAGGCTGCTCATGCTGCCGTGAACCCTACTGTCCCTAGTAGAGATGACATTTGCTTGACGGCACTTCCTCCCGGAAAGGCAATATTTGTGTCAAGATTGACACCTGATACATACGTGAATAACATAAAAACCTGTCTGGCGGCGAAAGTCACAACAGTCAATTTAAAGCGTGTTAGTACTTTCAAATTTGCTTCTTCTCAATCTAGAGAAATCTCATCTTTTAAAATGCTAGTTCCGACTGAAACCATGGATATGTTGTTAAATAAACCATTGTGGCCAGTTGGTTCCTTAATTAAGAAATTTATCCCTCGGGATCGACCCCGTAATACTAATGCAGTAGGCCTTTCCATTCCAAAAAACTAAATGTTTGTTCAGGCCCATTATCTCTCATTTATTAAAATGTTCGGGGCCTAAATTAAAAATGCATTCTACTTTTCCAAATTCAGTGAGCACGGAGTTTCCCCGATTGGGCTTCGCTAAAACTTGGTTAAAGCCTGAGCTACATTCGTCGAAGCTTTTCTATAATTCGTTTCAGATTTTCAGAAAAGATCGATTGTATCGCAATGGCGGTGGTGTTTTAATTGCAATATCTGCAGCAGTCCCGCCCTATCCAGTTGAATTTCCTACCACTCCCGACGTTGAAGTTATCCCCATTCGAGCGAAATTTCCAAATAAAGAGTTATATGTATCTTGCTCCTATAGTCCACCAAAATTCGGATATCTGCATATATAAGAAACAGGCCGCCCTCATTTGTGAAGTGGCCAAGCAGTCTAAACCTACCGATATAATCATTGCGTTCAATTTGCTTCAAGTCACTTGGTGTTACAGTGATAGTTCTGGTTGTTTGATTCTACTTCAACATTTTTATATTTTATTTATTATTATTATTTGATCATAATTTCAATACAATACAACATTCATACATACACTCATACATACATACAATGATAGATTGCTTGATATTAGCTTTGCCAATTTTCCTGAGATTAGTGTTAATCGTTGTCTACCTTTTAGTTTACCTGAGGATCCTTATCATCCTGCAATGTGTATTTCCTTTCATTACAAGCATGATGGTTCGTTGAACTTCTCCAACGTTCCAAATTCAACTCTTTCAAATAAATATTATGATTTCCATAAAATCAATATTTTAATGCTCATCTTTCACATATTAAGCTTGATTTCTCAGTTGGAAGTATTGATAGCTTATTGTCATTGTTCCACAATATATTAAATCTAGCTATTTCTGCATCCGTTCTGATCAAGCAGTCCCGTCCTCGACGCAGCAGTCCCACCCTGGGTTAATAAGACAATCAGATATTACGAGAATAGGAATAACAAGCTTTTAAGAAATTTTCGAAAAGTGGTTCTTCTTTCGACTATTTCGCTTACTCAGCGGCAAGCCACAGATTTAACTCCCTCAACCAACCCTTAAGGTATTGCAGATACCTTCAGCTCATTAAATTCTCTCTGTTTGCCAATCCTAAATAATTTTTTTAGTCTGTTAATTCTAAAAGAAAAATTTCCACACATCCCTCGCATTTTCCTTTAATGGCTCTGATTCCTCGAATGATGGTGAAATCTCAAATCTATTTGCTGAATACTTCCGACGAAAATTTTGGACTGCTAATTCCGATTTATCAGCAAACTACTCATATGCGATAACTAACTTTCTTTCAATTGCTAATTTGGTTATTTCTGCAAATGACGTTTTTAAAGGGTTGAGCTCTCTAAAATATGGTTGTGCGCCTGGATCTGATGGAGTTCCATCATGTGTACTTAAATCTTGCGCTGTCGAGTTATGTGGTGTTATCTTAAAAGTTTTTAACCAGTGCTTGAATTCATGTGTTTTCCCTTTGTGTTGGAAGAATAGTCTCCTTATTCCTATTCACAAAAGTGGAAGCAGATAACTTGTTGAGAACTATAGAGGCATAGGAAAGTTGAGTGTCTTGCCTTTGCTATTAATTCGTATATATATCCACACCAGCAAGGCTTTCGGAAAAGAAGATCTACGGTCACCAATCTGTTAAGAGTTTACTTGTCATGTTTTCAAGGCTTTTTCTAGTGGCTCTCGCACAGATGTAATATACACTGATTTAAGCAAAGCGTTTGATTTGGCTAACCATAACATACCTATCTTTAAACTCCAAACCTCTGGCTTCCCTTTCTATTTAGTGAAATGGATAAGCACAATCTGCACAATAGATCATTCAGGGTTTCGTTTAACTTCGTCCCTCAACGCAGCCACTTAGGACTCCTTTTATTTAATTTATATATTAATTATCGACTCTCAGTGCTAAGGGGTATGTAGATTGAAGGGAATTCGTTCAAAAGCCATTCTTGCTGTTTGCTCTTAGGAGTTTGGGTTGAGACCGTTCCTTATGAAGATAGATTAATTTTGTTAGCCGTACGGTCACTATCGATTCGCAGACATTATTTGGCGAATTAAACTTAATGTCCCGAATCGTTTCTCAACGAGCTTTATCTTTCGTAAATCAGCTTTTCAATCAGTTTAGAGTTCTTTTTAAAAATCTAAATGATATCTATCTCAACATCGGATTCTTTAAATTCTACTAAATTAGCTCTCATTATATCACGCGATTCGCCTTTGTTGTATCTGAATTAATTTCTAAATTTGACATCTTCGTATGATTTGAAAAATTTAGTGTATTTGTTCACTGTTATCGGTTGCCAAGCTTTTACATGTTTGCATGTTTGCAATGGCTTAGATGGTCACTAGTAACTTGGCTCTGCACTGATTGTTAGTGCGCCTCTGTGGTAGTTGTGCATATGCTTTTTTCTTTTTTTTTCTTATTTATTTATACATGAATTATTATTTAATTATTTTTTTCTTTTTTCTCCATATATACTTTATACTAGTCTTTAATAACAATTAGTATAAATTTTACTTGTAAAAGTCAATTGAATTCGGCTGTTAATTTATTTTAGCTGACTTTCATGTGTAAATACATAAGTAAACTAAGAATAAATTTCATGCTATTTTCCGATCCAATAAAATAGGTACATCTGTGTCGGTTTCCACATTTTCAATTCTTTAATCATGTAAATATTGAAATCTCCTCCGTAGTAGGAATTTTGTTATGGTGCTGGGCTTAGCTTGTCTGGCTATTCAGCCATTCAAAATTTGTTTGAAATAATGTAGGGCTTAACCTGTCAGATTTTATACTAACCTGGTAAGCTAACAAACATGCATGGTTTATTTATAAATTCACAAGCCTTGTTGGGGAATTATTATATTAACTAATGGAGATCTAAGAAATGCTTCTTAAATATGTAAGGCCTAAGATTCACGCGGGCCTAACGTGACCCTTGTAGAGAGTAATGAGATGTTCTCATAAACTTTATCCTGCCCTAGTTAGACCGTTCGTCCATGGGCCTAACGTCTTAGTTCCACAGTTTAGTTCTATCGTCCTCAATTATTCCCTGTCCTAAACGGCTCCTTAAGTTTATTCTTTGCACGAGTACTTACGGGTTTTCATACGTAGGTCTATCCAGCACGACGACTTTAATCAGGGAGAGCGAGCCTATCTGTCACGATCGGCGTTGCCCATCGATTGATAATTATATTCAAAATCAACTGCTATGTTTTCGAAAGCAATCACCTCTCCGGTTTCCGGTCGAATTGTAAATATTATTCCTACAATCTGGCAATTTTCTAAGAGTATACATATTTGTACATTTAAAAGGAACGGGAAAAATGTATATATAAAGAGAACAAACAATTATAAAAAGGATACAGTAATACATATATGCGGAACGTAGTATAAAATAACGTATAGAAAAAGAGCGGTAGAGATGTGTTACTCGATCGCAATTTTTGTAACGAATATGAAAGACGAAACAACAAAACACGCAAAGCGGCTTTTACCATAGAACGGAATAGCAACATTTAAAAATATGTAGCCATACTTTATTGACTGGTTGCTTTCATTCTGTTTGTTTACATTCTCAAAAACACCGATCGCAGAAATTTATAGCCGCGAATATAGGAATTGAGTCGCATTTTTTTAATCCGCGAACGAGAAGCTTTTACCGTATATATATATATATCCATATATGTGACATAATATAGTGTAGAATTGAATAATAAAATAAGAAAATATATTCATATAAAATAGACGAAAACGAAGTGTGAGATCAAAACGACCCCGGGACTTTGGCCATCATACACATAATCACTACCGAAAATCTTAAAAAATAATGGCACGAAAATTTACACAAGTAAGTTCCATTTTTCGTTGACGCGCAAGTTACAAGCCATTGCAATCGACAGAAATTACGCTCAACTCACAAAATGACCTAAGGAAGATTATGGCGACAAATTTTAAATATCCAGCGGAAACATCAAGTAGTACCCAACAACACATAATGTTACCACGGCTGGTTATAGAGAAAGACGGTATGTTGACAAACTGTTTGGTAAACTTTTCAACCAAATCATGGTGGTCTTGCATATATGAAAATGGTGGTTTAACGTTGCGTTTGGTGGCCATAATTCGAGGCAGCTCTTGCAGTCTATGTTAGTATGTGTGTGAGCTTTTCTCTCATACCTTGTACACACAGTTCATTCAAGAAAAAAGTACGTTTAAATTTTAAAAAAATGAATAGAATAAAAGGAAAGGAGAAAGATTGTTGATTTTGCAATCATTGTAAAGATTTTGCAGAGTGAATGAAGTGTAGCAATAAGGTGGTCCACCTATCTATTTAATTAATGTGAATAATTCTGTCAAATAAATTCATCAAAATCAAATAGAGCGTTCTAATTTATCAGATAGATGTCATTCCGTCCACAACAGAGGAAAAACTGAAACAAATGTTATTTATAAAAACCAAATAAAAACATTATAACGGGCACGCCGACTATGAAATAACCTGCGCCACACTACCTAACACAATTGTTAGTTTGTCTATAGAACACAAAAATTATAACTGGGAACTATTATTATTATATTATTATTAGGGAACTGTATATTAAAAATTAGATCTCTTTGCAAAGAAATTCGTAAGAATGGTTGTGCCCAAGAGTTTCAATAATTGAAGTTCGTGTTCAAAATTCAGAACAGTTAATTTTTATATCAAATTGCTTTTATTAGTTCATTTTCATCATAACATATTAAAATTTACTTTTTCTGCCCTATACAGGGTCAAAAAATTGCCCCGCTCGATCCACACACCAATTTAGAATATCGAAGCACTATTGCTTAGTTATTTTTGTCGAGAAATTTTGAAAACTGCACTATTTTTCCATATAACAACTTTTCAAAATAGAGCATTATGCGGGGAGTGATCGGAAAAATGGATCTAACCCACTTTCAATAGCATTTGTCCTTAAATCAAAGCGCGTCAGTGCACCAAATTTCAGCAAAATATCTCAAAAATTTTGACTTGTGGTTTGAACACAAATTTGCATGGACAGGCAACTAGAAATATAAATATCTGTATTAATCAGCAATTAAATACATTAATGGACAATCAGTTGTCGCTATACGCTCACGCTTAAGAATTTTCTGTAGAATAAAGGAAGAAAAGGAAATCATCTTAGATTTATAAGCAAGCTCTTGACGTCTTATAACTTATTTGGAATAAATTTGTTAATATCACGTCAGTCATGGCCAAACCAGCTTGTTAAACTATTCCCAGTGTCCTTTTATTTCAGTCAAAAGTCAAGTTTACATTTTCAAAGTTATCAGTAAAATCTTCAAATTTTTTTCAGTGCTTTATTTCAATCGAAAGTCCAATATTTATTTCAAAATATGTGGGTAAAATAAATAAAAAAAGCTTCATTGGATCCCACTATAGGTTCGAACGAAACCCACGAAAACTATTACTGAGAGACAGAAGCAGCCATAGTTAGCATTGCCGTTCAATAGATTTACTGAAGATATCTAACTATATCCTACTTTTAGTTTGTATCGAAGTACACAATTCTCTATCAAGTCGATAAAACAAGCTCACCGAATTCAGGAAACATCGTTCCTCGTGAAAAAAATAAAATAAAATGGAAACTGAAATTTCCGCATAACATACCAATAGCTTCGACAAAAAATTCTATACTACCAAAAAATTTTATACAACCAAAAAATTCTATACTACCAAAAAATTTTATACCACCAAAAAATTCTACACTACCAAAAAAAAAAAAACCTCAAATCATACGGACGGACTTTGGACTTTTCCTCTTTTCATAATTCTCTCTTGCATAAGAACGTTGTTTAGAGAGAGAAAGTGTTATGAATAGAGTTTCTTCATAACGATAGGCCGTTCCTATTATTTTACCCACTCTATTTGATAGAGCAGTGGTCAAAGTAGACTGACGGAACACCTACACTTCATATGTACGCGAAAATTACATCATATAAGTTCCAATATCTCATTTTTAAGCAAAGGGTTTGATTTTTTTTTTGTACCAGCGAATCAAGTTTAGAAGAAATCAGAGGTGACGTCCCACACGCTACGCTAATATTGGTGGTTGAGGGAGTTAAATCTATGCCTTGCGGCTTAGTAAGCGAGATAGTCTAAAGAAGAGCCACTTTTCGAAAATTTCTTCAAAAGTTTGTTTTTCCTATTCTTACAATATCTAAATGTCTTGTTAAACCACGGGGGACACCTGCTTCGAGGACGACACAGCTTAATCGGAACAGATGCAGCAATAGCTACGTTTATGACAATAAGCTTTCTATACTTCCGGTTGAGAAATCAAGCCTCATATATGAAAGATGATATTTTAGCAATACAATATTGATTTTACGAAAATCATAATGTGTGCTGGGAAAGATTGGATTTGGAATATTAACGTAGTTCAACGAACCATCATACTTGTGATGAAAGGAAATGCACATTGCTGGATGATAAGGATCCTCAGGTAAACTTAAAAGATGAGCAACGATTTACACTAATCTCAGAAAAATTGGCAAAGCAGAGATCAAGCAGTCTACCATTACAATTAATTAAGGGTACGGATATATTGAACTAAATTATAGTCAACTAATTCGTTAAAGAACACAACAGCTCTATCAGACGTTGAAGCAGGAATCAAACAGCCAGAATTATCACTGTTACACCAAATGACTTGAGGCAGGTTGAAGTCTCCCAACACAACGACCAAATCGGTGGGTCCAGACTGCTTGGCCACTTTACAAATGAAGGCAGCCTGTTTCTTATATATGGAGATATCAGAATTTGGGGGAATGTAGGAGCAGGTAATAAATAGCTGTGTATTAGGCATTTTCGCTCGAATGGCGATAAATTCAACATCAGGAGAAGTGGGAAATTCTATTGAATTAGACGGGAGTGATACAGATGTGGCAATTAATACACCGCCACCAATGCGATTCAAACGATCATTTCTGAAAACCTGCAAAGAATTATGGAAAAGTTCCGACGAATTTATATCAGGTTTTAACCAACTTTCAGTGAAGGCCAAACACAAAAACTCAGTGCTTACTGAATTTAGAAAAGTAGAACGAATTTTTGAATTTAGGCCCCTAACATTTTGATAAATGAGACATAATGGGCCTGAAGAAACATTTAGTTTTTTGAAGGCGATAGGACTACAACTTTGGGATTACGGGGTCGATCCCGAGGATTAAATTCCTTAATTAAGGATCCTACTGGCCACAGTGGTTTATTTAGCAACATCTCACTGTTTTCAGTCGGAACTAATATTTTAAAAGAAGATATTGCTCTAGATTGAGAAGGGACAATTTGAAGATAACGCGCTTTAAGTTGACTGATGGGACTTTCGATAGTTTTTTATGTTATCCACCGATGTTTCAGGTGCCAGTCTTCACACAAATTCCTTTCCTGGGAGGAGGTGTCGTCAAGCAAATATCATTTCTACTAGGAACAATAGGGTACACGGCTGGGGCGATATGAGATGGGGAGAATATTGAGGGGTTTACCACACTTGCACGAGCAGCTTGCGCGACATGCCCAGTTTCGTGACCAGCGTTCACACTAGAACAGCCAGTGGGAGAAGATGATTTATTTTGCTCTTTATTATTTTTAGGCGATGACGCCTGATTAGAGTGAGTGACGGCACGGGGAGGAGATATCCTTGCCACTTCAGCATAGATTAAACCAGAAGGACTTGCTGGCTTGTCTGTAACTATTTGGCTACGGCCCGACTCAGCAATATCGGAAACGCTGACGTTCATTGTAGAGTTAGAGGCAGCGCTAACTTGTACAAACGAATCAAATTTAGAAGGAATCAGAGGTGACGTACCACACGCTACGCTTCGAGTTGCTATTTTGCTAGCCTGGGAAAAAGATGAGCGCTCAATAAAGCGACATTCATCAAACCTAGACTTAACTACCTCGAATTTTTCCCACAAGGAGCCGAGATTTTTACGCAATTCAGAGAAAGCATTTCTTGCCTCCGTGAACAATTTGTAGAAGTCAATGTCCCACTCCCTACAGCCAGGACATGACCATCGTAAGCCTTTCGAGGGGTTAACGACTGCGTCAGCAACACGGCCGATAATACCGCGAAACCAACACGAAACGAATCTTTCGGATTCTGGGACAGTTTTTGCACGAAATGATGTATATAGGCACTCCATGTCAAGTCAAAAAGCTAGAAGTGGATAATGAGGGGAAAAAAAGGACAAATTCAAGAGGATTCACAACACTACATTTATCCACAAATTTAAGAAAACTTCTCCGCTACGTTGACACTGTAACAAGAAAACAAAAGAACAAGAGAAAGCAAAACCAACCTGCAAACACAAAAAAGAAAAAGAGAAAACAAAATCACAACAATTACCTCTTAAATTAGACGAAAATTTCACACTACTGAAGCTAGGGTAAACAAAGAGCAAGAGAAAAGCTGTAATCACCAAAAGAAAAAAAACACGAAAGAGACTTATTATCAACGTAAGAACGAACGTAAGAACCAAAATTTCAATATAATTCTTTCACTCTTACACCTTTTACACCTTTATACCTTTACAAATAATTAGGCTTCAAACGCGTAAAATGATATAAAGCAATAAGAAATTGGAAACAGTGCAATAACTCCTCACACAAAAATAAAACGATACGATCACGGCGCGATCAGTTGCCAAACTATTGATAATTCAGTTATTAAAGCCGGCTTAAAATTGGAATTTGTTTGGTTTAGGCCGCTTTTGATGGATAAATTGTGGAGTTTCTGATACAGCGGCTGCTGTATCTATGAGGAATTTACTGTTGAAGATACCGCAGATGGCACGCCACGTACCAGTAATAGGAACTTCTCATCATGATAAGCGTGGGAAGGCAAAGTAATCCTGAAACCACCATACCCAAGCCCAATCTCACAAAGAAAGCAAAACTTATATGAAGTAGAACAGCCAAGTCTAAAAATTCAGCAGCGAAAAAAACGCAAGAAAAGGATAACGATCATAGAACACGTGCTACAATTATCAAAAACAACAAATGCCATAATGCAACCTGCAGTCACAAGATCAGTATCCACAGTAAAAGTCATAGAACTTGTAATATCGAGAAGAGCCAAAGAACACACATGCTGGATTATTGATGTAAAAGATCTGTCTCCACATTTCGTCATTACACAATGAACACGTTTTGTGTGCACATGTTTAGATATTAAAAATCGGTTTGTGCTGCTGACGTCATGGAAATTTTCTTAAATCTCCTTGACAATAGCAATATACTCGACAGCAATTGTCATAATTCTTAAGTTTCTTTTAGCGTCATATCCACCTCATTATGGTAAAGCACTAGCACAGATTGCTGCAATAAAATAAGTAGGAAAAATTATATTATAAGTTTGAATCTAAATCAGAACAATCTTCATCTGTTACTTAACTTAGACATTAGCCCGCGTTTATTACGCGAACATATGTGCTGTTGGGCGCCAATGATATGCGAAGACGGTAGATACTAGACAAATAATACAAAATCGAAAGCTTCGCTAAGTTGCTCGGGTTGCTCGAGTTGCAAGTGTGCAAAGCAACGTTACTGCGGGCATCGTACGGCCATGAGGCCTATACGTAAGTATAACCGAATGTGTCACCCCACAAAGCATTGACGATTCTAAAACGTTCAACAAAAGTCATTTAAACCGTCCAGATAGTTGCTAAGCCGATAACATTTACCGAAAGTACTGCCCATTTGTAGGAGAGCGTCGTACGGCGTACATAAAAATTTCCTATGTGGTGGAAATGTTTTGAAGACTATTACTATAGATTTTGAAACGTTTCAAACACTACTGTTTGTGGTTTTGCTCGCTTTATAAACTTTTTTGCCTGGCTTTAGGAGAAGCATTCAAAGACTATATCTTTTGGATGCGAACTTTAATGCGTTATCGATTTTATATAGAAGAACAGAAATTGAAATGTATCGCCAAACTTATTATTTTTGGCATACGTATAAGCGCAATTTTATAATGCTAGGTGAGGTGTTAGAAAATAAATGCAGAGTTACATGTTCGACGGGCAATCAGGTTGTGTGCAGGCTTTGCGGGTAAAGCGAACGTTGGTGACAAGATTACAACAGCGGATTGATACGTTTACACCGAACATGTCCTCAGGCAAGGGTGCACACTTAATTGATGCCGACGACAGAGCGAAAAGCCGATAAACTTAAGTAGGCCGGTAGATAGCAGTCAACCAACTTTACAAGAAATACTACAAGACTACTGCAACCGCCGTGACGGCCTATCGTTCTGCAGAGGTTGTAAGCGATATGGAATCCGAACAATCGAATTCTGCCTGCTGAGTGGAATCAAATGTCAAAACCGTAACCAATCTAAGCTTTTAACCTTTAACATAAGCAAAATATAAGTCGTTCGGTGACAATCCACTAAAGAAAGTATGAAAGCTGGCACTACCACAGAAAAGACCCATTGCCAGGAAAGCCTAATCCGCCTCACATGAAAAAATCGAAAGCGAAAACACAGAGCATGACAATCTAAATACCATTCTTGTTTTTGAACTTTACAGTAAGAACCATGTAATACAGAAACAAAATAAAATTTTCATTTAGTTCATTCATTTAATTATCCTACTTCAACTTTTGTTTTTATTTAATTTTTTCTTCCTTGTGATTGTTTTGCACATCATATAAAAACATATGATTTTGATTTTTTTTAATTTTATCTTTCTTAAAAGCGAAACCAGAATTTTTATCGCAGGTAATAATATCGAGTTTCCGTACTATACTGTGAGCGACAATTCCTCTACGGGGCAATATTATGAGACCATGACTGCATTATCAAACAATGAAAATAATTTATTGTAAATAAAAAAAAAACATGCATGTGTAAGTGTGCAGAGCACAGAGTTGCTTGTAATAAGAAATAATAAGAAAAATATGAATATATGACAAAGGATGGGTTGAGATAAACTTTCTGCTTTTCGCTTTTAAGAAAGATAAACTTTCTGGTTCTCGCTTTTAAAAAAGATAAACTTTCTGGTTTTCGATTTTAAGATAAACTTTCTGGTTTTCGCTTTTAAGAAAGATGCTCTGAAAAACAAGAAAAAACAAGAAGTGTGGCAAAGTGCAAAGCAATAACAAGAAAAAACTCTGGGAAATCAAATACGAAATCTGTATGAAAATGTAAATTAACTACATTTATTGCAATTTATTAAACAGTACAGGCGTCCCTCGTATAACACGATACTTGTAAAACACGGTTTTGATATTACACGGTACAAGAATTGAGAATAATTTTAACACGGTTTTAATATCACACGATTTTTTACTCGTCCGTCAAAAACTGTCATAAAAGTCTAAAAGTTATTTTTAAAGGGTGTTTGTGTCTATTTATAGGCATTTATTGGCAATGTTTTCGAGTTTTAAGGGGATTTTATGAATATTCTATGAATGAATGTACAGTAATAAATTGTGTTAGGCGAAAAATTGGGATTTTTCTTTAAATAAATAAATCGCGATTGATTACGGAATATTATACTTGTGAGCGTTCGTCACGTCATTATTTTTGAGTGACAACAAATAAAAACACCACGCTTATATGTATTCATAAATACTATATATAATCGCCATTGTGCTTTTTCAGCTTCAGCGTTCAACGACCTATCTTCCTCAATTTTCTCCTTTAATAATTGAGTTTGCTTCCTTAGCAATTGCTGGACTATCTTTTGGAAACGTCTTTCATTATCGGTATACTTTTGGACTTATATGTAAAGGATAATTTTATAATTGCCATCCGCATAGTGCATTTTTGTTTTATGGCGACGACTCATAAAATATAATGACTGTATGCTTCTAATATTCTAATGATTTATAAATTAAACAATGAAAACAAATAAATTTGTTGTTTTAATGTACATCTATTATGTATGTTTATAGATTGAATAAGCTAAACTAAAAACAATGACAACTTAAACACTTAGTTAAAAGCGAGTAACTTCATCGGCGGCTGTTAATGTGTCAACGACAAAAACAAGCTGTTAGTTTTTGGTCGTGACAGCCGCAGAAAACTGTGAACAAAAATTTGCCTCTTCTTTTTGTCCATAACAGAATAGGAAGTCGATGTGAAATCTCCCGTCCTTCAAAAGTCGGCCTCAGCACGACCTTTAAAATTTCCATCAGCATTGCAATACAAAAACTTTAAATTAATTTGAATAGAAATGTTTTATCACCGACGTTTTCAATGTGGGGATCGACGTTCCTCTGACGTTCCTCGCCACCGAATGTAGGATATCTGGGCATGTGGTCGTTGACAAATACATAAGTACTCCGGTCAATGAACGATACTGTATGTAGTGTAATTGTATTGACCCTTTTTCAATTTTCTGAGCAATTTTCTTTATAGCTGGGCTAGAGTAGTGTAGCATTATCACTTACCCGTTTATCAATAAATGCTTAGTTTACACTTTTATATATTTTAACATATTAGCTATAGACTATAGACATATTAGTTATAACCTAGTTCTACACATAATGCAAGATAAGCTATAACCTAGTGAGGTAACCCAATTTAGCTATACATGTAACTTTAGTAATAGCCTAGTTTAGTTTTACTACTTTGTTATAATTTATTATATAAGTTTCTGACCACACTTCATGTGAGTCAGAGGTAAACAAAAATTCAAATTAATAAGTAATAAGAATAATAAAGAGAATTTAAATTAAACAAGAAATCAAAAGAACCTTTAAATCTGTTTGTCACTACATGGCGACCGTGACACGTAAACGCCTGGCGAGTCCTGAGTGCCTGAATCCGGAGTTAAATATAAGTGGCTCATACCTCCATATAGGTAAATGAAAAAAAAAACTTTTTCCAGAAAAAATTTTTAATAACTAATTTACATACAGAAAAAAAGAAAAACAAATGGTACCAAATTTGGACAATCTCGGACAAAAGGATCAACTATTGGCCTTTAACATTTGATACTCTCTCTACCGTAAAATGAGTCATATATTTTGTTTTTTTTTTTGAATTTTTTGTATCAAAAATATAACATTTATAATAGCAAAAATAAAAACATTAAAGAAAGAAAAACTAAACACAAATATAAAATGAATGAAAGCTGCGTCATAAAGTCGCGCACAAAATCATTTAATTAAAGACAAAAGTAAAACAAACATTCAAAAATCCTGTGCAGTGCAGTTATCAATTAAGGAACCAAGAATAGCCAAAGCTGCCGATAGTAACCACGACAGATCGAGAACACCCCTCCTAATCAACCGCAAATGT
>KK500054.1:170377-198469 GCA_000688715.1 Glossina pallidipes
TTTTATTAAAGCATAAAAAAAACTAAGCAAAACTAAGTGTTACTCCTAAAGCCTAAAGACCAGGCTGACAATGGAAGTTGAAAGCTTAAGTTTAATTAATGAAAAAGTAACGCATAAAAATTCAAAATAGAAAAAAAAGTTCAGAACGATCGAGACATTGTAAAAAAAAACATAAGGAAAGAGTAATTGGCGTTCCGCTCTTTGATTTTCTCTTTGTTGGGTGCGGTTTTATTCGAAAGGAGGAAATTCCAGAGAAAAGGTCCAAATCAGTCCAGCGGGACCAGGCGATTCTTAAACTCTCAATAAACTTTCGAACAGCTTAGCAGTTGATGAAACAAATCTTTTTTGACGTTTACATGCGATGGGAAAGAACCATAAGAAGGGAAAACGGCTACCATAGAATTGGCTGAAAATGTTATTTCGAATCGTTTCACCATCGCGGTTTCAGCGGAGAAACCTTGTCAGGAAAAAAACAAAAGTTTTCTGTGAGTAGCGATCAAAAGTGGATCTACTACGACGATCCAAAGTGCAAAAAGTCATGGGTTAGTCCATGAAAGCCATCCACATCGACACCGAAGCGGAATATTCACGATTGTGAACTTTTGCTGTGCGTATGGTGGGATCAACAAGGTCTAGTTGCTAACACCGAATGAAACTGTTATTACAGGCGTTGACTCACGTCATTTAAGCAAATTGGAAGATGTATTGTTGCAAAAAAGACCAGCACCAGCGGATAACCGACGCAAAGTCATGCGCTTGCATGCCAACCTTCGGCCAGACGTTGTAAGAGTTGCCAAGATTACACTGCTGCAGTTCAAATGGAAGGAAAAGGGCACGCAGCGTACCAGCCAGGCATAGCGCTTTTCAGTTACCAGTTGTTCAAATCGGTGCAGCACGGCTTGGCTGCCACGCAGTTTCGAAATGTTGAAGAAATGCGAAAATGGGTCGATGGATTGGATTGCTGCCAAACCAATATTGATTTGTCGACACAGTATCTTAATGTGGCCAGAAAAATAGGAAAAAGTTGTAGAAAATAATGGAAAATATTTTGATTAATATATGTTGCGCCAATTTTTCTCAATAAGTGCCTTTTTCAAGTGAAAAAGTAATCTAAATACATGCAATAATTGTACGCTGAGGATGCCAGCAAATCACGTCGCACTAGAACACTTCCTTTAACAGGATAATAAGCAATGACGACTAAATGTCTTGCGATCATTTTACTTACGCGTTCAACAGTACAGCTTTAATTTTGTAGTTTACTTAAACGGTTATTGCTATTAGATCCACAAACTACGCAATTTATTTGTAAAGCTTTATTCATACGATTTGGACTTTTAGCACAATTGAAACATTTCGCTTCCGTGGATATATAATTTGGCAGAATGACCAAACCTGCGCAACTTTACTGCTTTTTCGTAAAGAAAAATCCAACAAACACATTGTAAGAATTATATTTAATAGGTTTTGGAACCATACAAAAGAGGTATCGAGCTTCATGTTCAAAGGGAAAATAAAGTAAAATGCGGTTTTTAAAAAACATATCTGATAAAATAAATGGATAGAGAGAAAGCTGTTTAATCCTAAAAACTCCAAATTATTTTCAAAAATAATTATATAATTTTTTTCGTTGCATAAAATGTGAGAAGAGATAAATGAATATGGACTTAACGAAAAGATTGACGCGACCGCCAAAAAGTGGGAAAACGGTTGGGCAATAAATATATGTGCCTACAATTATGAAAGTGGTCTACGTCAAAATTAAAAAACAAAAAGAAGAGTTTGTCGGCTATTTCCCATCACATTATTTTAAACCTATTTAATTCAATGTAATTATTACGATATCATTAAAAATACACCATTAAATAGTGGTTGTAATTTCAACGTTATATGGAATTCATTTAAAGTTAATTATGGAAATGGTTTAAGTTAAATACACCAGAGCCCATCCTGGGCGAAAATATTTGAGTCCTGCTTTAGATATTCGTAAAATATTTAGCCTATATGTAGATATATATATATATATATATAACCAATTATTCGTCAAGGTATGGATCTACAGGAAAGTATGAAAAGACACTTGTCAGAAATGCGATTTATTGAAGGGAAAAATCAAAGCACGTAGTAATAAGGAATTACGTCTTGGACAAAGTCATGATGTACATTTGCAAAATGCCGAACGAGCTAGGAATTGTCTTGCAGAGGACGGAATGGGTTGATAGCAATGAAAATGAAAAAACATAATTAACTTACCAATGCAATCCTGAACATTATTATGAATTGATAGAAAAATGTAGAAGAAGAAATACATTTTCGGTAAAACGAATTTTATTTTTATGAAATCGCTAGAAAAGTCAAAGACAAGAAGAATAGCGTGGGCGAATCTATCTCTTGGCTGCGAATTCAATGGATGAGGTTCTTTCAAGTTGTAACGTGTTCCATAAAACTTCTTTAGATAATTCTAAATTCTACGTTTTGGATCTTTCACCTAAAAGAGGAAGACTAAAAATGTACGGAAATATTAGATTACTTCCATTGTACACCTTCAGTAGACCAGTAACGGAAGAAAAAGACATTATGTGTTGACTATCGTACATAACATTTTAAGAATCTTAAGAACTCGTAATGATAAAAATGGATTACCTTTTAAAAATGATTAATAAATAAATGTTCATGAATTATTTAATGAAAATTCTAATAATTCTCATTCTCATAATTTTCTGCTGCTTCAGTTCCTTCATAGAATATTCAGCTAATTTTGAAAATGGTCTAAATCAATTCAAGCTTTAAGAACAAAATTTTTGTACGAAATTCACACAAAGTTTCATATTCGTAATAAATTTCGATTAATCAAGACTAATAAAATTCTAAATTACAAAGTCGCATAATGTAAAAGTATTTTTTAATTATATAATAAAAAAATGTATGACTTGGACCAATTTCATTACTATGCCCACATATAAATAAATTTAATATCGAAATTATAAATATCAAGCTAGCCATTAACAGAAAAAGCCTTAGACCAATCAAGTAAGCAATGATATAGTTAATGCAAATTATTAAAGTTGATATTTTGGTTTAATAGATTTCAATTTTTTCACTACTTTTTTTTTTTTTTAATTATATCGGAATTAGATCTAATCGTATCATTTTCGTGTTTTACAATGTGTGATAGCTCGAGTGAACCCTAAGTTGAACTCAGCAGGGTAATCACGTGTCTGAAACTTAGCTTTCGTTCGTTACCAAGTTAATAGCTGATACCGGTTTTCAATTCGTTCACATAAAACTTTCGTGTCATTATTCGTGTATAAATAAAAAAACAACAAAAGCAAACAAATTCTTGTTACATTCATGTATTTTTGGTGTGTTTCTCATTGCATATATGATAGCATGTGAAGGAAAAGAACCAGGGCCGTTTTTAGAGGGTTGATGTGTAACCTTTTGTTTTGGCACCAATTTTGTATTATACGCAGAGCTCATTTGCTCATTTGCCGCGTTGATAGGCAAATTGATATTTATGCGCGGGCTTTACTTTTAGGTAAGCTTTCTTTATAAAATGTCTGAAGTATTCCCCATCGTTTTGAAGGGAAAACAACTAAGCCGAATGAGCCTGAATGACTTCGGCAATTGCTCCCTTCTACTTCTAGTATAAAGACTACTTTAGGCTTGTTCCAGTCACGGAGTGTGTACCCCAGTCAGTTTCGTCATGTAAATTTATATATTATTCGTAAAAATTGTTTGTCACTAATTGTTCGTGTTATATGTGAAGTACTGTTTAGTATTTCTGTATAATTTTAGCGAGTTCCAACCGTTCATTGCCGTTTAGGGTTTTGTGGTTTAAGGTAATTAGGAAACGTTTTGGTGAAACGTTCTTCTGAGTGATTTTTTCCGCGTTTATTAATTGTTATAATGTTGTATTTTTTGGGTGGCTGTGTGTGTAGTAGTTCAACGTGTTTGTTCCCGTGTGCTAGTATTATCGTATTTGCTAGGTGTATACCCTTTGTTATTTCTCTATTTTCTTGTATCTATAGTAAGGTGTGGTGATTCCTGAATATGAATGTGTCGCACTATTTATCGTTTATGTTATGTCTGTATAGGTGATAGTCAATGTTACAATAGAATTTTTGGAGAAACTCACGTTCTAGTATTCTAGCCCTAATTTAAACTTCGCAGTTGCGTGGAATAAATTTGTTGTTTTGTGATGCCCATTAACGTGCAGCGACCTCTTGCGTTTTCAGACTAATAATTTAGTAAAAGATTATGTTCGCATCTGTTTCAACTAAAAATGTGAATGGTTATTGTGTGTTCTATATCATTTTGTAATTTTTCTGATATTGCTCGTATTATTGTCCTGGTGTTTGAAGGATTAATAAAGTTTTTGTAATTTCCTCCGTTATTTGGTCGGTTTCATCTGTGTTGATTCTGATTGTTCGTGAGCCTTTGCGAAAATATGTTTGAATGGCCATGAGTATTTGTGTGTCAGTTCTGAAATAATTGGTTCCTGCGGATCCAGAAGCAGATTTTTCTCGTTTCTGAAAGCATTTTTTAGCTTAGCTTCAATGGAAAATCTCAAACTTTCACTAGCGTTATTCTGGCGTTGATACCGTTCAACAGCCGTAAAATTAGTGCTCGCGATTGTATAAACTGTCGTATTCTGAAGCAAAAGTTTCAACAAATTTCTACATTTCAACTTATCACAAATTGATGCGAAACAAAACAGTGTTAAGAGCGGTGTAAATTGAAGGTAGGCTAATAATATATTATTATTTAATATAATAATTCTTATCCTCATTCTAATCTTTAAAAAACCTTTTAAGCTTTTAATAAAAAATAAATAAAGTTTTTTACATATATATTTTTGGTTATTTTCTACAAAATTGCATAAAGACATTGCGATTATATTTTCATCTATTTATTATACAATTTTCTTTCCTATTTTTTATTCAATTTTTAAAAATTGTCTTTTAATACCGCTGCATTATACCTTATTACTATAATAAAATAGGTCAGTGATCTGCTAAAGGATAGATCATTAATATGTCAGGTTTTTTGTAGACTCCAAATGTGAGGTTAAATGTCACAACCAAAAGGTGACAAAACCACCGTTACTTGGCAGAAAGATGTTGGTAGTGATGTATCGGTAGGCTTGCTCAGAATAAGATTATTAATGAATAAATGTGAGTTGTTTTTAGATGTTCTTTAAATGATTTATGACGCATTAACACATTATTTCTAAGATTTCTCTGCCGCTGGTCTCTGCCGCCGGTCTCTGCCGCTGCTACGTCAATTACATAATAAAATAGTACGATATTTCCGAATTTTACTTTAGCCTGTTGAAGAATATCATACGACATGTGTGTCATCATAAAACTAATATTTCTCACTTACTCTTTGTCACTTTCTGAACAGTGCGTTTGTATCTGTGCATATATATAAATTACATTTGCACACCAACCCCCTGCTGGTACAGGACTCGTTTTCTGTTTTTGTTGCCTATCCGAATGTTTTTCTGACGAACGGCATTTTTGTGTGCAACTTACAGATCGCAAATTTTTGAGCTATTTTGATGGAATTAATAGTCTGGTCTGTTTTGGCTCAAGAAGGAATTCTATTGAAAATAAGTTGTCTCGGGGCATTTTTGCGACCATTCGCCATCTGTTTATTTAGAAAAACCTATATAAAAAAGTTTCCAATACCCAAATTTCTTAATAAAAATCGCTGGTAAATAATATTACGATATATCTCCCTTTCCATAGAAAAGCTATTTCCCTGTCTTTTCCATGGATGTAAGGTAAAATTTTTGGCATTTTGTGACGAAAATAAATAACGCTACATTTGGGTTTGTACGCCACAATAAGTATTTCTTCCTATTTGTACAATGTGGGATTTTGTCGAGGAAAGAAGTTAA
This sequence comes from Glossina pallidipes, assembly GCA_000688715.1. Classification (NCBI taxonomy): domain Eukaryota; kingdom Metazoa; phylum Arthropoda; class Insecta; order Diptera; family Glossinidae; genus Glossina; species Glossina pallidipes. The sequence continues at coordinate 176,286 of KK500054.1, forward strand.
TTTATTTGCCGAAAGAAAAGAGATCAAGCTTCGATCTACATATATGACCCAGGAACAACCGATATCGACGAGCGAACATCATGCAAAAGGTTGGCCAAGATCGAAAAAACAACGTCAAAGTCGCTCAAGGATCAAGATGATATTAATAGTTTTCTTCGACTACCATGGTGTTATAAATAGTGTTAAACAAGCAAGAAAGTTCTATTCGGCGGCGACTGCATCTCACATACCCACCACTATGCTTTTCTCTTTCAACTGTCCAAATTCTTTTATTTAATACCCATATAGCTGGTATTATCAAGAAAAAATTAATCCACCAAGTCGCGGTGTCTACCATATTCATTTTAGAACTAACCTATTTTTAGGTAGATAATACATCTTCATTTGAGGAGTATACAAAAAAGTTTCTAACATTCTGTCTTGTTTGCGTTATGATAAATAAACATAAAGCCTCAAAAAAGTGAAAAAATAAAATTTAATCACTTATAACTTTGTGTGGGCATGGCCGATTTTTTCCGTGAAGAGTTTCATAAAGTAAATGTGGAAAATTTCAGCCTTTTAACTTTTATAATTTCTGAATAGCGAACAAAAACCCGCACATTTTTGCTAAAACAAACGGAGTTGCGTTCCGTTTATGTCCCACTGCTGGCTTCTGCTCCGATGAATTTGGGCTGTTTTCCATTTTTTTCATCAAGCTGCGTGCAAAAACTCCCAATATTTCTACCGAACTTGAAGTTGATATCTTCATTTTTGCTACCAGGAGAGTGCCAACAACAAACACCACATAATTTCACAGACAGACAGATATGGCTTAATCTATTCAGAATGTATGCATTTTACAATGTTTCTGAAGTTTCCTTTTGAGTATTACGCATATCATGACAAAAAACAATCTACCATCCTTCAGTAGTGGGTATAAAAAGAAAGAATTAATTTGGTCTTACTTTTTGGACACAGTAGTAAATGCGACCTTATTAATTAAGAGCGATTTTTGATGTGCAGTGAACGGCGCTTTCAGACGCCAAAGACGACAGGGACCAGAAGCGGGATAATCAACAGATTGCAAAATTAGTGCAATTGGCACATATCAAAATTATAATGGAAATTATAATGGTTTGGAAAATCGTGTTAACAGGTTATGTTTGTTTTGCTGTTAGCAAACCTAATACTTTAATTCTTAAAACCCGACTAACGGACATTCAGCTTGATGTCACAGTTAGAAATGTAGATATATTAATATGCTCCTTTTATTTAAATGTTATAAGAATAAGGAAAAAACTTTTTTAAGAGATATTTGAAAAGTGACTCTATGTAAGACTGCAGCAAATATGCGACTAGGTATAGACTTGCTTATCCTAATCGCTAATATTATATTTAACAAAAAACAAAAGCTTCATTAAATCCAAAATATATTAGTAGATTTGTTAATTCTAAGAGCGAAGTCTTCATAGTTTCTTAATCGATTTCTTATAACGGCACTGATGACCGTGAAAGCGAATCTCTTTGATAAGTACCTTCAACTTAACTTCTCTACCAATAATTTTGATTGTACTAGTAATTACGCGAACGTAATAAGTTACTCTATTTGTGACCCTAATGTCGCGATTTCTGAGTGTGATGTACTACAAGGTTTGAGGTCATTAAAATATAGTTGTGTGAAAATTCCCTGAGATATGCAAATTCAATTTCTCCATTTCAAAATTTACTTGACATATTTTCAAGGCATTTTTATACGCCTCACAAACGGATGTAATATATACAAATTTTAGTAAGGCTTTTGATAAAATGAAGCGTCAGTTGATGTTCTTTATACTCCAGTCCTCCCTTATTCTCTTATAGTTATTGAAACGGATATCCTTCTATCTCCATAATAGATCATTTAGAGGTCTTTTCAATTCTATCTCTATTGATGAATTTCACTTGACATACGAAGGTTTATCTTAGACGTCTCCTTCCTACTTAAACTAATAAATTGCGTTATTGACTCACTTTATGTAGATACATAAATAATAGAAAGACAACGTTTCTACTCGGTCTTCTAGGAACTTCGTGTTCATAAAGGTCAACTAATCTAGATATAGCAACGAGCTTTTCAAACCGTTTAAAGCCCTTACAAAGCCCCCACATCGTATCTACTAATACTCCCTGTAAAGGTAAAGATAATTTACTTTAACCTTATTTTACCGAGAGACATAGGCACATTCACTAATTTTTTAGTGCTAAGTATTTTATTGAAAAGGTATTCCGGCACTTGAACCACAATGTCTTGCGTGAATAACAAAGGGACTTATCGAAATTTGTTGTGATGTTTATTAATAACAACGACTCTTCTTATATGTTATTGTAATAATAGGCAGTAAAATAAAAAAATTCAAACTATAATATAATTAATGTTTTACAAAAATGCGTAGTTTTCGCCAATAAGAGTAGTGCAATTAAATAAAGTGCAAGTTAGCAGAAAAATTACTTTAAAAAATGCGTTGATTAAAACAACTTCAACGAAAATAGTACTTAACCGATAAAGCATAAATTAATAATGGTTGTATAAATCAACGATAATGTATGTAAAAAATGGATTGAAATATAATGAAAACTAAAACAGAGTTTTATTTTTATTTATTATCCCACAAAGCAAACAACAAGACGTCCCGTTGAACAGGAGATCATCTTGACATCTACAGCCGGGAAGCCAAATTACTGGCGAGTATTCAAGAGTTGGTCTAACTAATGGTGTATACAAGCACCTGGTTACGCACGGGTCATTGAATTCTTCAGACTATCTTTTTATAACTCACAGCAGGCATCTGGCTTCTACAGGAATATCGAACTTGAGTCTTAAGTCTTGACATTTTCTATGGTAGTAAGAGCGCGATAACTACACCATGCAGAAGACATCTTTTTACATTTTTTTGAATTCACCACGATACCATTGATCGCACGCCATGTACACGGGTTCACAAAATCAAACTATGTATTGAGTCAAAGGAGAAGGAGAGTTCAACATGCAAACTTTAAAACACAGGAATGTTGAACGCACTTAGGAAGATCATTCACATATAATGTAAATAAAACCAGGCTAAGACGTAGAATAAAACTACTCTTTCAAACCGATGAAAAGCAAATATTAATAATAAAAATCACCGCAATGCTGGGGAATAGCGGACAGAGCACCATCAGGACTAAGGAAATTGCAATGTCTCAGAATGGACACTGCAATAAATATTTCTTCTTCGGAGAAGGACACAGACGGAAAAATATCAAACGAGCTAATCATATAAGGATAATTATCAGGCAAAATATTTGAAAATTGGTAGACATCTCCAAAAAACCTGCGAAGAGGTCAATTATTACAGACACATCGGATGATTCAAAATTTCCAAAGCTCACAACGGAAGGAAATCCTCCGACTTTTCGTTTATAATTTACTAATTTAAAGAAGCCCTTAAGATTTTTGACAAGTTTACCTTTCGTTTCAATAATAAAATTCGAATACCAAACTGTATTCAGGGAATTACAATCTTTTTTAGCGCTGGAGTATAGCTTGTAATCTCTAATGGAACTACTAAGACCGAATTTTTTAAGTAGCCTGCTATTATTAATAACTAATACAAAGTATATAAAAAGAAGTCAAGAAAAAAATATAATTCATGAGTGAACAAGACCAAAGAAAGAAGGAAAGAAAAGCATGTATACATTTAGCACAGAGGCACTTCCGCATCCGTTGCAAATCCGACACGGGAGTGAACCCCTAAGCCATTGCAGACATGCAAAGGCTTGACAAGCGATAACAGTGAGCAAATACACTTATTTTCCAAGTTCACTTACCTTGTCTATGTATCTTGCCAATTTCTTTTAAATGCGTTTGTACGGTAGACCCAAGGCTTCTTGATAGTTCTTGTATAGTTAACCTTGGATCGGACTCCACCAGAGATTTTAAGGCGTCGTTATAATTGAAATAAAATAATTGATTAGTTATGTGTCCCCCTAATATATATTTGCAACGGGCTCTAGACTGGCTGAAAAACTCGTAATTGTAACTAAATTGGTTAGACTTTAGGAAGGTAAAGTTCGTTGAGTAACGATTCAGGACACTGAAGTTTATCTCACCAAATAATGTCTGCGAATCGATAGCACCATTTATTAACTTAATTAGGAAAGAAACGCCAAGAATAAATTTAGGTTTCTCAAGAGACCGTACCAAAAACCAACCCATCTTTATAATGTGGCAGACAGACAAGTGGGTCCCAACCCGAATTGTTAAGGGCAAACAGCAACAATTGCTTTTGAACGGATTCAATTCAATCTACATAACAATTATAGAAAGGAGACCACACAACAAAAGCACACTCAAGTATTGGTCTAACTAAGCGCATGTGTAGGCTTTTTGTAATGTAAGCATCCTTCAGTTGTTTGGACCATCTCTTAATGAAACCAAGACCTAGTCTTACTTCAATGTGCAAATCAAAACGTAATCTGTCGTCGAATAGAGCCCCCAAAGCGATGAACGAATTAACGTTTTCCAACTTGTGTGAATTAATGAAATACTCGGTATTGAACGACTTCCTTTTTAATTAAGAAGGAAAATTTCTTGCATTTTTTTCATAAAACTTAACGTGCACCAGTAACCAAATTATTTAAGTCAATTTGAAGGTGATACGGTTGCGCTTCTAAGGAGAAGCAAAAAAACAGTTTAACGTCGTCAGTGTACATTAAGACACGGCTGGATTTAATCACCGAGAGAGATCATTAATATACAGAACAAATAAAAGGGGTCCTAAGTGGCTGCCTTGAGGATCGCCAGACTTCACAGGAAATGCATGCGAGGTGATGAAGTTAAGCGGAAGCCTGAGTGATCTGTTATGACGAGAAGAGCTTATCTATTTCACTAAGTACAAAAGTATGGCCGAGGCGTGGAATTCGATGATCAATAATTTATGGTTAAATAGGTGAAACGCTAACTAAAATTAGCATGTACGACATCCATGCAAGAGCCGCGGGAAAAAGCCTTGAACACATGGCAAGTAAACTCTAAAAAATTCGTAACAGTTGATCTTCCTTTCAAGAAGACATGCTAGAATGGGGAAATATAAGATTTGATAGGTGAGGCACTGAACTTGGCAATGCCTTTACGGTTCTCTACCTGATGTCTGTTTCTACATTTGTGAAGCGGAATAAGGAAACTACTCTTCCAACGCAAAGGGAAAACACCTGATTCCAAGGACTGATTACAAATGTTTGAAATAACACCGCATATACATGATGGAATCCCATCGGGCCCAGGCCCACATATTTTAGAGACCTCAAACCATTTAGTTACACATAGTTTTCAGAAATGAGCAGCTTAGGATTCGAAACCGAATTAATCTCGAAAGGGATCGGAATCATTTTACCGAGTTTATTGAACAAATTGTAACTATGGGCCTTGATAAGACACGAATAGAGATTTTTTTTATAACTTTAGACAAACGTATATATATGTCTTCCGACATTTAAGAGGTAAATTTTCATCCGGAATTAATTCCGCCTTTAATATAGTCCTAAAAAAATTACCATTCTTAATAATATTAGAATACTAGAATTCAATAATATGATAAATAACGCGTATTTCGCATCATTATGAAAAACAGTCAAAGTTGTGCTACTATCAAAAAAGTATAAAAATACTAACGATCCCAAAAATAGAAGAGCTATTAACCTTCCACCAAATAAAAGCAAAGTATTTAAAATTATGAAAGTTAACAGCAAAATTAATAGTGACAGTCTGGCATGAGAAAAAAGCTGTTAACGCGAAGAAGACTGAAATACAAACTTTCCTCTATAAATGCAATTCACACTTTAATAACGGGCATAAACTGGAATTGGAAAAAAGGTTTTTGTACGGGAGTATGGCGCATCGACATGAAATGAGCATTTAATAGCGTCTGGATTTAAGGTTTACTATATACATTAAAAATACAAACACTTATCTTTCCAATATAATTGTCTATAATCAGTTACAATATGATAACCGACCGCCAATTTTAGTTTCTCATAAAGACAAAACGAGCGCAAAAATATACTCAATTGAGAATGGTCTACAACAAGGAACTGTAAACCCTTGAATACTCTTCAATATGTGCTTGTTCCATTTACTCAATATCGCTGTCTTTGCAGTCGATACTGTTGTTTTTCATCCAATCACAAATGCATTACAATTGAATATTTATGGGAGCAATTCGACACCCCATTCTTTTTAGACCATCTGTAGGAAAACGTAACAGCAAAGTTCGTTCCACCTGCAGCATTTATACTTCCTGACAGAAGTGGATATATCCAAAACGAACGAGGAATACCCGTCTTCTAACATTTACACAGAATCGATGAATCTACTCAGTTCTTTATACTCAGTAATAACAGTAGGCACATATCATGCAAAGATGCCCATTAAACATTCAAAATTAAAAAATTCTGGTGGCCACCTTAATATATTGTTACAAATTTCCGCTCCTCCATACGGTTCGCATCACTATATCGTGGATATTGAAAAGAAAATGCACTTCAAGGTTCTATTATATTCCTAAATGTAGCATTATTTTCAATTTATTTTTTTTAGCGATACTTATTGACTGCTCAACACAGCTATTTTTTCTTTACTGACTCGATGTTCTCTTCCGACTCAATGTACTTGTACGACTCGATGTTCTCTTCCGACTAAACTGCCTTCCGCAAATGGCCTACTTATTTTTACAAGCATGTTACGATCATCTAACTCCATGGCTTCATATTTAATCCATTAACCTGCTTTTCTGCTAATCGTTTTCCTCGGCCGGCAGCTGTATGACGCGCCGCACATGTGAACCTGGGTCTTTCCCTGACTGCTTTCCTGTTAATCTTTTTCGTCGGCCGGCAGCTACATGACGCGCCGCGAATATGCACTAGGGAATTTATTACTTACGAAAATCAATTGGTTAGCGTTAACTGGATTTGGGATTTTCGTAACAATATTAATACCGTATTGTTTTCATTTGCTATAATGTCCTTTTTCCCCTAATTTGAAATTAAGTGATAATTTTTCCTTCATTTTTTTCGTCAAATTATCTATTGAAACTTTTAAAACAGTTACAAATTACATTAAGTACATTTTCTAAAAGACACACCTAATTATGTTTCATACACTAAAGAGCTCTCTTAAGACGCAACGTATAAAAAAAAAAAATTATTATTGTTAACTGTACGCTCGTTTAATTGTTTTTTTTTTACTCTTAGATGTGTCGAAATTTTGTATAGAAATTCAGACCCAGCTCGTTTAATTGTAGTACAGTTCGCAATCCATATGGTTTTTGGCAAATGAATCGCTATTTTTAGAATTTCATCATATAGTTTCCTTGGTGTGAACTCCATGTGGACGTACTTAATGATGTTTATTGTTGAATTACTTTCTCAAGCCTGGATTTTTAACAATGTCAGCAAATGATAATCGTTGCCCTTGACCAATTTTATAGGGATGGACATCTTTTCTGTATATTCTAAATCCAATAATCCGAACGCTTATGGACTATGCCCATTGGCTGTTTATTAACTCTAATAGCATCAGAAGCATACGCAATCATAACTGTTCAGTTATTTTATTGCTTTTATTTTATTTTATGTCAGGGTATTCTTTTATTATTTGGCAAAGCGAGCTTCCTTCGAAATCTTGACAATTGTCATTGCCGTGTTTGTTCAATCATAACTTTCTCAACAAAAACGACGGGTTGCAATAGTTCTGGGGGAACAAAAATACGTGCTAGAAGTCATTACATTTTATTTTTATGCACATTGCATCTTCTTTTGGTAGCATTGTGATTGTCCTTGTCAAATTCCAAGTTAATATCTTGGCGATTTTTAGGGATGTCTCGCAACAATGTAGAGTGATTGGCACACCACTTTCGCAACTTGAATCCTTCCTCTTGTCAAATTTCGCACCTTGTATGCCCACTTGCACCTGTAGCGAATCTACATAAAATTAAAGTCTTTTTGTTTATATTAAATCTTTATTTATTCGTCTAATTCTAAGTTGCTTCTCTCACCAACTATGGTATGGTCAGTGTTTTATATAAATAAATAATTTAGTGCTAACTTAAGCAATTAATACAAAAGTGGGTTATTACTAGAATGAGAACGTATACAATTAAACTATGTTATTACTAGAATTACGACTAAGTGGGTTACAACTAAATTAGGTTATCTTAACTAGGTTAGGTGTCGTATTATGTCAAATTGTAAATCTAGCATAAATTGTGAATTACGGTAGAGCGCGACAGATCGATAATGCTACACACCTATCGATTGCTGCGGAAAGGTGATCAGGTCCTCTTAAAAACCTGTTAAAATTATTTAGTATTGCTTACAGCCCCAAACCTGATTTCGTGCCTGGCTGCGTTTCGCTCATAATATTTAATAGCATCATTTGAGCCCTTTCTGCACACAATAAGTTCCATCCCCGGTTAAATTTAAAATTGTCGGCACATCTTCTCGATATCTGTGGTGAAAACGATTCATGGTTGTCGAAACCTGAATAAAGTGGAAAAACGTCCACTTCGGACAACTTGTCATGTATGCAATATGTCATTTATCATGTGCCAGGCGATGTTTTTGTGGATGCGTTAAATAGAATTCACAACTTCGTTGGACTGTTCTCTGGTCTTTAATGATAGGGTATAAAATAGCATATAGATGAGACAGCGGCTAGGTTTATTTGTGTCATGTGGGCCGCCCCTCTCCTGAATCAGTATGCTGTTTCATAAAATATTCATTTTTGAACAGACTTTTTCAAGCGTGTAGAATTGATTAATGGCTACACCTTTGGAGTCATCTAAGGAAGGCGGCTTATCGATGAATGGTAAGTACACAATGAAGCGGCCGTCAATGCTTCGTGAAGTATTTAAGGGGAAGTGAGTTTCATAGCTTCGATCTGCTGCTACTTATCTAACTAATCAACTTCTTCCAGTTTGCAAAAGCGTTCCATTGCTTGCTACAGCGTTTTTTCATTTCCGTGAATATACAGCAGGTTGTCAAGTTTGAATCGAAGCTTGCTATCAGTTGGAGTAGATCAAAAGTACATCAGTGCCACTTGGCTGGTGAAATAACGGATCGGCCAACGTGGTTTCAGGGATACACTGCAATGCAATGTAAGGGAAAACCAATGCTTATAACCCTGTTGACTAGTCAGGATTCCTAGAAAACTAAGTTGAATTGACTCTTTGTTGTGAAGAACAACTACTTTTACCTACGCACTCAATCTCTTTGGTGGTTTATTTTTCTGGTCAGCGACGTCAAGCGCTGCAAAGAAATACGCACGCTCTAATCCATATGAGGACAAAAAGACGAACGAAACTTACATATCGCACGGGCTAATCTTACGGCCAAGACCACTCTATTTCCTGCCATGCCTATGGTTTCCACCGGTCCATTATTTTGTGTGACACTCACTCCAATGCGTTGTAGTTTAAGTTACTCAGTACGGCGGTTCACCAGCATAAGTAATGAAGTTTTGAATTACATACGGTGCATACGAATTAGTTTCAATCTACAGTTTAATCCAGTTTAATACAGTTTAATGGATCTTCAATATCACTAAGGTTGAGTGTAAAAAAATTCGAAGACAATGATAATGTATTGAATTTTTCATGAACTATGTCTCGGCTGTAAACTATTCGCTATTCTCTTCTAGTTAAAAGATGGCGCTTGTAACATAATTGAGTACCTTCTGCACATATTTATAATTTGCATATGACTACTTAAAATTTAACGTCATGCACAAGCCTCCAAGTATATTGTTACGAACAGATGCATTCGTATAAACTTTTCTTTATGTGGCTTCGAGTATATTGAAATTATGGGTATTTCCTAAATAATATCTTGTTTGTCATTTTAGTTGCTTCCTTATATCAAATACTTTTTTTTTTAACATAGTTCGTGTACACTCATTCATACATTTATCTTTATATTGTACACATCCAAATTTATCAAAAATGGTAACCTTTACATCAAATGGAATTTTCATATCAAAAAAAAGTGGTCTTTACATGTTCTTACATGCACAAAAGCAAATTTTATTACGGTTATTCCTACTGATTTGCATTTCGTTTTTAGACAACATTAGTCGATAATTTTCACCTTTTTTTCGTTATTCGCACGTATTAAAAGTGCAAAAATTATAATTTTGAGCAGTATTTTTCTTTACACACAAACAAAAATGGCTAACCGGCAAATAGAACGACTCAAACTTTAGAAACGGGTTTGCTCAAGCTCTCTGAATCACCCCTCCAACGCCATGTTCCTTTCTTTTCTGTCCATTTCTCTTCTTTTTTTTTTTGTTTCCACCATATTAAAGACCAATTATTCTTATCGCTTTTCATTCCTCGTCGTTGAATTTAACAATCCTACATGCTACAACGCTAGTGGGTTGCATTTTTAACAACTGTTATAACCGAAAATTAAAATGTTACAAACTGAAGCATGCTACTTTTACTGCACGATCAGCCTTTCGGTGATGGCATTTACCAATAACCGTCGATTGTTGTAGCGTCCCGTCGAGAACATAATTTTCTTCTGTGACTGGCAAGTAACGGATAAGCCTTTCTGCACCACCGCTTAGATTGGCCCTTAGGTGCCACAATTTTTCGGCACCTGATAATGGCTTTTTTTATATCATTTCGGTGAACAAATCGGGAAATTGTTTCTACCTTAAGCGAATCCCATCAAATGTTGGCGAACTTAGTTAGGCAAACATTGCGTTAACTGTTGTGGGGTTTAATAATAATTCTAAAATTAAGATATATTAGAATGTAAGAAAGTTGGTAGGCCAACAGAATGTTGACACCTCTGAATATAATTAATATATTTATGAAAATAAATTATGGTTTGTTACGTTTGTCTTGCAAAATATTTTTATTATAGTGAGCGTTTGTTGTGTCACAATTTTGACAAACAAAGAATTAACGACACCACGTTGGAAAGTGCCATATTTTTGGAAATCCAATTCCCGCCTTTGGCTTGTCCAATTGGAGAGTGAATCTTTTACAGTGGAAAATACTTCGGATACCACTGAATATCATACCCTAGTCTTTTTTGTTAAAAGCAATGTCTTTAACGCAGTAAGTCACATCATTGAAAACCACTGAAGCAAAATATATGCAAAGCTCTAAAAAAGCCATTTCGCCAGTTAGCTCAGACCGCCTAGACAAACTCGAGATTAGGCCAGACAAATTTAGTGACCCGTTAGATTGTTCTTCAGTAAGCACAGTGATCTAGACGGATTCGAATGAAATGCTATTTAATATCCAGACCAAAATCACTGTTGTGTGTAAACATAACGATCGAATAAACTTCTAAGAAATCAAAACAGACTCCACAGCCAGAATAAAAGATCGTCATTTGAAAGATTGATATCATCAAAAGCTTGATGTTAAGGCTGACAAATGTCGAGCACCGTACAATTATCAAACGGAGAACAAGTAAATTCTTCTCGCAAGGCGAGGAAAAGAGCATGTACACAACCAGCACACCCACAACCAGTGCAGAACCAAATTGCAAGTGGACCCCTAAGCTGTCGCAAGTATGCAAAAGCTTGACAATCGGTACAGTAAAGAACACCAATTAATTTTTGAATCACAATGGTTAAAAGCTGGGTTAAAAACTAGTTTAGTTACGACATAGGCAAACCGCGCGTATTACTCAAAATTATTGTGATAGGCATTGTAGAATCCGATATTGAGGTTAAGTGATAGACATCGGTAGATAGGTTTCTGAAAACAACTCTGAAGAGGTTAAACAGCTCATAATTATATTTACATTGATTAATCTTAATGAAAATGAAGTGCCTAGAGAAGGGGCTGGGGACATTAAAGCTTATTTCACCACGTAATGTAGACGAATCAATGGTACCATTAATTAACTTCGTTAGCAAGGAAACACCAAGAACAAATCTACGTTTCTGAAGTGATGGTGAGGATAACAGAAGCGACCTATTTTCACAAGGAGGCAAGAGACAAACGGGTTCTAACCCAAATTCCGAATTGCAAACGGTAAGAATTGCTGTTCAACTGATTCAACTGAATCTACGTAACACCTGCAGAGGGAAAACCACACAACCGAGGCATACTCAAATATTGGTCTAACTAAGCACATGTATATCTTTTTTGTAATGTAAGGATCCTCGAGCTCTTTGGACCACCTCTTAATGAAACCAAACGCTAACCTGGCTTTACTTAAAGGGAGCATAATGTGCAATTCAAAGCATAATCTTTGGTCGAATAAAAGCACTAAGTCGATGAACGAATCAACGTGTTCCAATTTGTGTGAGTCAATGAACTACTCAGTACAAAATGACTTCCTTCTTAAGAAAGAACTCTGAATGATCTGTTATGCAGACACGAGCGTATCAATTTCACCCAGCAGAAAGGGAAGCCACAGGCATAGACTTTGAAGATCAATAAGTTATGGTTAACTAAGGCAAATGCTTTACTAAAATCAGTATACACGACATATGCGCGAGAGCCACTAAAAAAACCTTGGAAACATGGCAAGTCTAAGAAATGCATGGCAGGAGGTTTTTTTTTCCGAAAGCCATGCTAGAATGGAGAAATATAAGATTTAATAGCAAAAGCTAGATGCTGAGTAACAATTCGCTCAAACAATTTAGGTAAGACACTCAACTTGGCAATGCCTCTACAGTACTCAACGTGATGCCTTTTTCCATATTTGCGAAGCAAAATAAGGAAACTTGATTTCAAAGAATGATTTTAAATCTTTGAAACAACACCACATACCTCGTCAGAGCATGATTTGAGTACACATGATGGAATGCCATCTGCCCCAGGTGCAGAACTCCATTTTAAAGAACTTAAACCGTCTAAAACATCATTTTCTGAAATGATCAAGTTGGCAATCAAAACGGAGCTAGGTATCAGATACGGCTAGTTGACAGTTGAATTGAAATTACCAAACGGAAGTATTCAGCAAAGAGATTTGAAGTTTTTATATCACCACAGGACTCGGAGCTACTGAAAGGCATCGAGGGATCTATGGAGCTTTTTCTTTCGGATTTAACAAACTTATAAAAATATATAGGGGTATCTAGTAGTGAGGATTTTATCAACTGAAGGTATCTGCAATACCACTGGTGTTTGAGGTAATTTAATCTACTCTTTGGAGCAGAATAGGCGGAATAATCGTAAGCAGAACCACTTTTCATAAATTTTTTGAAAAGGTTGCTTATCCCATTTTTTTAATATTTAATACTCTAGTTAAATCATTGCTGGCAATTTTTTGGAATGAGCGGTTGTCTTATCGGAACGAATGAAGAAATATCTAGGTTTATTACATTACAAAAAATAATATTAGTCTGTCAATATTCCCAGCAAAAAAATCATGCATAATATCTGAAAGATAATCTTTTTATGAGCAAATGGAAATTAGTATGTTAGAGTGGTGCAATAGACCACCCTGCCTGTAATGAAAAGATATGCAAATTACTGGATAATACCGATCCTCAGGTAGACTAAAAGATGAACAACGACTTATAACTGAACATAAAATAGGAATATAAAATTGACAAAGCAAAGATCTAGTAGTCTATCACTACCATTAGGAATACGGTTGTATTGAACTAAATTACGGTCGAATAATTCATTAAAACACAATACGTCTATCAGATACTACAGTGGAAACCAAGCAGGTTGAATTATCATTGTATCAGCAAGTGACTTGTGGCAAATTGAAGTCACCCGACGCTATAACCACATTAGTCGGTTTAGAGTTTTCGGCTGCGTCACAAATAAGGGTAGTGTGTTTCTTATGAGCAGAAATATTGGCGTTTGGAGGACTATAGGAACAAGTTATTTACAACTGTTTATTTCAAATTTTCGTCCGAATGACAATAAATTCAACCCCACGAGGACTAGTAAACTCAAATGAACAGGACGCAACTAATATAAGTAGGAAATGCAACTAATATAGCTATCAAAACATCACCACCAGTGCAATCTAATTGACGTTTTCTGAAAATTCAGATCAGGCTCTAACCACGTTTCATTAAAGGCCAAACCCGAAAAACTCGTGTTTCTTGAATGCTAATACGCTTTAAATTGACGGACAGAACTTCTGCGGCAAAGTAACTTTTTATGTTATCCTCAGAGTTGTCCGGCGGCTGTCTTGAGACGAATATTGTCTTTCGAGGGAGTCCAGCTGTTATGTATGCATCATTCGTCTGTAACAGCTGTGATGTCTGTAATAATCGTCTCTGTCTGGCTGAATATCGAACTGCTGGCTTTATTATTTTTAGAGCTACTCTTAAATGCCACTTGGTGGAGACGGACACACGTGTCATTGGTGAACTAGCTAGTTAGGGAGGTATTGGTGGGTTTTTAAATTTATGTCCCACGGACACTCCATTGGCGGCTGCAATTAAAAAATACAAATGCTTTACCTTTATAAGAACAAAAGCACGGACAAAGCCCGCTTACCGGACGGGCAGATCATTAGTAATTCTGACCCAAGATTTCAAATAGAAGCCCCAGAAATTGGATCCGATGGCTTCTCTAATATACTTCCCTCTCGTATAAACGAAAACATTTTATATATAATATTTTTTTCTTCTTTAATTCATAATAATATCAATAATAAGAACAATATTAATAACTCTACTTTGAATGAAAGGCGCGGATTAAATAATTGGTGAGTACACGCATACTATTACTCAGATTGCGTTAAATAAAAAAATAAAACAAATTAAACATATATGGTATAGATATTTCGTAACCTCAAAAATTCCACATAAAAGTAACAACTATGTTTATCCCTTTTTTTATGTCATTAATGGTGTTCTTGTTTTTATAACTTTATTACTCTTATAATCACTTTACTCGTTTTTTTAAATAATTAATTTACTTTCCAGCAATATCATAAATAACATAACCAACTTTTAAGAAAATAGTTTTATCATTTAATTCGTGTTCTTCTTAAGCAAACACCTTTTATGAATATAGTACAACGTATACTATTGTTATGTACCAATGTAGTAAGTCCAACACTCGATAAAACTTTAAAGAATTTCTACGCCTTTTCTTTGGAGCTTTGGAGCAATGTTCTTCAATGCTTCATTTAGCTGCTTTTAAAAGAAATTGTTTCTCTTTCTTCGTTTTGACAAAGAAAATTGTATTATAACCATCGATAAATAATTGAGGAAATTTATTTACACATGTATTTAAGTCAATTGGCCTATGTTGGACAATATCAAGCCGACAACAGAGATGTCAGAGGAAAAAAAAGCAACCGCTGATTTTCTGTTGCTAGTTGAAATTGATCATAAGTCATTGGCAGGACATCAAGAATCTGATGAAGAATTAGAAAATTTACTTCTATCCACATCACACATCCATGTTCTGAAAAAAATCAAGTTAGGAAATTCAAATGGAGAACTTCTTTTTGGTTGCTCTACACCTGTTATACCTGCACACGTGACGCAAAAATCTCGCAAAGACATATTTGATATTATCTATAACTTGTCACATCCTGGTTCGAAATCTTCAATTAAAACGATCAATAAACGGTTCGCATGTTCGCCAATGAAGGCAGACATAGCAAAATAGGTTAACTTTGCTTATCCCGTCAGAAATCAACAATTGGGAAACGTACCAAAAAGCCAATTGATAGCGCAGGAATGCCTGAAGAACGTTTTCAACACATAAGCATGGATATGACTGGTGCACCTTCCTCAAGAAATCACTGATATTGTCTTTCAAGTACTGACGGATTCGCAAGACGGCCGGAAGCATTACCTTCGGAAGATATTGCTGCTGAGTTAGTTACTAACGCTTTCTTGGCTGGATTTATAGGTTTGGTGTACCAACACATATAACACCCGATCAAGGCAGACTGTTTCAATCCTCTCTATTTCGAGAATTCGTCAAAATGATCTGTTCCAAAGTCGTCCATACACCAAATTGAAAGATAGCGTCGAACTTTGAAAAATGCTCTTAAATGTCACACCGTTAAAAAATGGACAGATGTTTTGGCACTAGTACTACTTGGACTCGCAGCTCAGTAAACGCTGACATCAATTACGTACCTGCAGAACTAGTCTAACTTTACAACCCCCTGGTCAATTCGTACCTGAAAAGACGTACTAGCTAGGTAGAAACACTTTGCGGGATTATGCAAAACATGGAAAAACGAAAGAAAAAGAGAAAGTCGACACGAAAATACACCTTGGAATGATCTTCAAGATATGACAACATGTACCCATGTTATTTTAATGAACGATTGAAGGAGCGGTTTTGCTTTGGCTGGTTGTTCGGTAGGAGAGATGGAGGAGAGCGATCAAAGGAGTGTTGTTCTGGACGGAAAAAAGTGTGAGAAAGTTGCTTTGTAAAAATGGTCGGAAACTTATAATAAATCAATAAACAACAACAAAAAATAATTGTAACTATATGCTTGCACTTAAAAGGCCTGATCAAAATCTTTGTTGTTCTTCATATTATAAATTGATTGCTTTTTTTATATATACGTAAGCATCTACCATGTAACACCGCCATTTTCATCATCATAATGATCATCGCTATAATCGCTGGAAACGTTTTTTTTTTGTCAACTAAAATACAGTTACGAAAACATTAAAATACATGCAATCTAATCATGTGTTAACACAAATGCGCGGGCATTTTAATTTTTTGCATATGCTGGATGTGTAAGTTTATATGCGTATATAATTAACGACAGAGTACAGCCATCTTTTGAGCACAATGATATATAAACGAAAATTAACTTATGTGTGATAATAATGGAGAATTAAGTTTTGCCTACAAACTTATAAGCAGTGTGTTCGCATTACATTTATTTAAATATCTTGTATATAATGAGAAATCCTTAAGGAGCCTATATGTCAAAGAGAGACACTAAATACTAACTATTCCAAAGGATTGCTTGGCATTCTGCAAATTCAGTTGCTGTGTACCAATTTGGAGCCATGTTAAGGTCTCCTGGAAATCAATTACTTTTCGCAGTTTTATTAATATTCCATGGAAGGACAAGGGAAAACGGTAAATAAAATTATAATATGAAACTGTGGTAAATTTCTTTTTGCCACTTGTATGAAAGCAAGGTGGGTATAGAAAGGCCAAGGAGTAAAGAGTAAATAGGTGCTCTTCTTTTAGTTGTAACAATAACAGTAACATTGAGAAGTATTAGTGATCCAAAAATATAGAACCCCTTCCACATCTTACGAACTAGCTAGCTCAGCAAAGGCACATACATACGCCTCCAATCCTCCTAAAGTGGCACATTCGACTTGCTCTACAGTTTTATACAGTTGATAGTCTTCTATAGACAGATATAAACAGGGTAAAGGATATAAACAGTATCGTTACACAAAGTAGAAAAAATCATATCAGGTGGTACATTGAACCTAGCGAAAATCACTCAGCAAATCGATGGTTTACCCGTAGAGCTACATGAAAAATACAAAAATCTTTGCAACGGCAAAGCAAGCGGTTGCGTTTGTTTGCTCAGTACCGGACGTGCTTTGCTGCATGTCTCTACATCATCGAACACCTCCAAGCGTCTTCCAATCTCGTGAAGTCTTTTTGTAATCGATAATGGCCGTTTGGAATACTAAACATTTTTATTCAGCCTTTTCATCTAATCGGGAAATAGAAATGTGAATCAAAAATATCACACTCAGACGCCGCGGATCAGAAGCTCGCGTATTCAAATCACATCAGAATCACCATATGTTAATACTCACTATAGTACTTATGAGAATTAACGTTTTACCGAGTGGCACAGACACATTCACCAATGCTTACTGCTAAGTATTTTATTGAGAAGATATTTTGCAACTTTAACCACAATATTTTCCGGGAGTACCAAAAGAATTGATCAGAATTTACCGAATTTCTAACGTTTATTCATAATACAATTCTAACGGTTATTCATCGTTTTTCTATTAGGTTTTAGTGTAAGTTCGACCATTTCGTTTTCTTTTTTTTAGAATTTATTTCAATCGATTTTCCGCTTGCGTTGCATCCATTATTAAAGCAAAAGAAGTATTTAAGATTGTTTAATAATGTTTTGATGTTAACTCTGCTCAATTTTGAAAGGTGTTTAAGACTGTTTAAGACTGTTTAATAATTTTTGCGAGGAAGTGACGGGCCGGAAAGTAGCAGAGGACCGCGTAAATAACTTGACCCTCACCAGCAAATACCTCAAGCAAATAAGAGGTAATTGAAATATTTTGCAAATACATTAATAAATTACATACTTGCGTTCTGATTTTTTACTTTAGATTAAGAAGGAATGATGCACAGCCGCCCACCGTCTCTTATACGTCGTCAAGATTCACTGTATGTCAAGGTAACTTGTGTTTATCTTTGGTTATATATTGTGTATAAGCGGGGCTTATATTTATTTATTATTATTATTGTAAATATTATTATAGTTTTAAATTTAGTTTATAACGGTGTAGGCCAAAAGGGAAGCCAGCCATTTAAAACAATTGGCAATGCACCTATCACGGTACCTCAAGGGTGGTGTGGAAAAGCGTACCAGGAAGACGATACGGAGCCAATTTTGGTTCTTCACCACCAGCTGCTAAATCCTCTGTCTGAAGTTTATTCACTCACCAACGTCTGTAGTCATGCAGAGAAAGAAAGCTCAAACTTTCTCCGATCTTCAAGCTAGCCAGGCTACCGATTAGCGTGTGTGTGCATTCTGGAAATAAATTTCAATCAATTAAGAGGAACCGATTACAATTGTACTTTGAAACAGTTCTGATTCAGAATCTGAAGAGGCATCTAATCTACTTACTGAACATCTTGAAGAAGATTTTGAAATCAAAGTGATTACAATAATTTACTATTTAGGGATGGAAATAATAGCCGAACAGAATCACAATAACGTTTAATCAAACAGTGTACACGAGCAAATTATTGGAAAAGTTTAATATGGTCAATGCAAAATCAATAAGTACAGCCATAGAAAATAATACTAACAATTATACAGTGGACTCACGCCAAATGATTCCATATCGAGAAGCGGATATTTTACTTTTATTTCACTTTCAAGCTGATATTTTCGTACTTAATCTCCGCAAATTTGGAACATTTAGGATTTGAAATCACGTCTGATGTACTCTCAGCTAAGTCTTGTGCCACGTCCAACAATGTTTGACTTATGAAACAAATCCACTCTTTATCAAATTCATCAACTTCACGATTTTTTCAGAGACTTTTCGGTCTAGCCCACTCAACATTATAATACATCATAATTTCGCCTATTAAACGTTATGCTTGCAATATTGAACATTATTAAACCAATTATTGAAAACTATTCGTAAGAGCCATGCCTCCCCTAGTTCCGTTGCATTGTTAAATGATCATGTCGTCGGTAACGCTTACCTATTTTTGATATATACTTTTTAAAGTCATGATAAATAATTTTAGGCAAATAAGTTGAAGGCGGTATATGGCTTTTTTCGACAAAATCAGCTCCCCATGTTTTAGTGAAAAGATTAACTTGCTTGGTCAGATATTGTCGTTTTCTTGTGAAGTGAATTTTTAAATATTTGTGTGGAACAATTGAATATGGAATATGCTTTACCAAAGCTGACAAGCTCGTGCTTGATTGTTTCATCGATTCAAATTTTTCGGGTGATTTGTCTAGTAGGCACGCCCCTGACTTTATTGCGAAATGTTGTGATTTCGTAACTATCTAGGCGTCGACAGATTGTAGCTCTCCTGACTAGAGAAGTTGAATCAATATCGGCATGTGAAGGTGTAAAGGAACTGAAATGTGCAACGCCTATTGAAAGAATTGGTTCTTGGAGATATTTGTATCTTTACTTAATGGGCCGACGATCAAAGTGCGATAAAGTTGTTCAAAAATTCTCAATTTCATAAAAGCTTAGAAGATATTAAGATATGATATTCCTTCATTCGGGAAAATAAATTTTTTTAATTAAAATATGTATTAACTGGAAAACAGTTAGCGGACACATTTATGAAGTCCGTTAAGAGAGAGTAATTTGAAAGAATAAACAAACAGGAGAATAACATAATACATCAGTTTGGCAACTGATCGCGACGTGATTGTTTCGTTCTATTCTCGTGTAAAGAGTTAGTGCATTCTTTTATTTCTATTTCTTTTTGCGCGTTTGAACCGTAATTATTCGTAAAGGCATAAAATTAAAAGGTGTAAGAATTATAAAAAACAATTATAATTATCTTAATTTATATTCAAATTTTGATGTTTTTCATTTTTGGTTCTTGCATTCAGCGCAAGTGTTTTTGATAATAAGTCTCTTTCGTGTTTCTTTTGGTGCTATTACTGTTTTTGTCTTGCTCTTTATTTACCGTTGCTTAATAGTGTGAAATCTTCGTCTAACTTATGAGAAAATTGTGGTGATTTTGTTTTCCCTCTTTTTTTTATAGTCTTTGCTGCTTGGTTTTGATTTCTCTTATTCTCGCGCTCTCTTGTTACAGTGTCAACGGAACGGAGAAATTTTTATAAATTTTTAGAAAAATTTAGTGCTGTGACCCTCTTGATTTGGCTCTTTCTTTTTTTTTGTCCTTCTCATAATCCATGTCTATCTTCTTGACTTGACATGGAGTGTCTATATAATTCATGTCGTGTCAAATCTGATCCGGAATCTGATAGATTCGTTATGTGCTGGCTTTGCGATCGCTTTGGGCATGCAAAGTGTGACGACATTATTGGCCGTACTGCTGACGCAGTTATTGATTCTTCCAAAGGATTACGCTGGTCATGTCCCGACTATAGAAAGCGGGACATTGACTTCTACAGACTGTTCACGGAGACGAGAAATGATTTCTCAAAATTAAGTAAAAACCTCGGCTCCATGTGAAAAATGTTCGAAGAAATTAAGTCTAGGTTTGATGAGTGTCGCTACAGTGAGCACTCATCTCCTTCCCAGGCCTCCAAAATACCAACTCGTAGCGTAGGGACGTCACCTCTGATCCCCTCTAAACCTGACTCGCTTATACAAGTTAGTGCTCCTTCTAACTTCACGTCGAAAGTCATCGTTTCCGATACTGTTAATTTGGTCGGTAACAAAATTGTTACAAACAAGTCGGCAAGTCCGTCTGCCTTAAGTTATGCTGAGGTTGCAAGGGAATTTCCTACCGGCCCCATCGTTCGTTCTAATCAGACGTCATCACCTAAAAATAAAAATAATAAGGTGCAAAGTAAGTCTGCTTCTCCTCCCTGCTGTTCGAGTGTGAACGCTAGTCACCAAATTGGGCATGTCGCTCAAGCTTCTCGTACAAGTGTGTCAATATTTTCCACATCTCATAACTCCCAACCCGTGAACCCTACTATTCCTAATAGTGATGATATTTGCTTGACGGCAGTTCCTCCTAGGAAAGCAGTATTTGTGTCAAGACTGGCACCGGAAACATCGGTAGATAATATACAAAGCTATCTGGCAGCGAAAGCCCCATCAGTAAACTTGAAGCGCATTAACATTTTCAAATTGGCTCCTTCTCAACCGAGAGCAATATCTTCATTTAAAATACTAGTTCCGACTGAAAACAGTGATATATTATTAAATAAACCACTGTGGCTAGTAGGATCCTTAATTAAGGTATTTATTCCTAGAGATCGACCCCGTAATCCCAAAGTTGTAGTCCTATCGCCTTGAAAAAACTAAATGTTTCTTCAGGCCCATTATGTCTCATTTACCAAAATGTTAGGGGCCTAAATTCAAAAATTCGTTCTACTTTTCTAAATTCAGTAAGCACTGAGTTTTTGTGTTTGGCCTTCACTGAAAGTTGGTTAAAACCTGATATAAATTCGTCGGAACTTTTCCATAATTCTTTGCAGGTTTTCAGAAATGATCGTTTGAATCGCATTGGTGGCGGTGTATTAATTGCCACATCTGTACCAGTCCCGTCTAATTCAATAGAATTTCCCACTTCTCCTGACGTTGAATTTATCGCCATTCGAGCGAAAATGCCTAATACACAGCTATTTATTACCTGCTCCTACATTCCCCCAAATTCTGATATCTCCATATATAAGAAACAGGCTGCCCTCATTTGTGACGTGGCCAAGCAGTCTAGACCCACCGATTTGGGCGTTGTATTGGGAGACTTCAACCTGCCTCAAGTCACTTGGTGTAACAGTCATAATTCTGGCTGTTTGATTCC
>KK500054.1:200961-231557 GCA_000688715.1 Glossina pallidipes
ATTTGCTTTATTGTACTTATACTAAGTTTTTTAATAATAATTAATGTAAGATTTACTTTAAGAGTCATTTGAACTCGACTGTTGTTTGTTTTAGTTGAGTTTCTGTATAAGTGGAATAAATAAATAAATAAATAAAGTGAAAGTGTTGGATATATTAGTCTAATATGTATTTAGGCACTTCAGCAAACCCTCTCTTATTATGGTCTTATTTATAAATAAGTACACTAATTTACAGCCTTGAAGATTGATGAGAAAAAGGAACGCGTAATAAAGGTATAATTATTTGTGCAACTTTACGTTACAACAATTTATATACTTGACTGGTTTTCTATAAAAATCAATTATCCTTACTATATATATAACAATGTAACCTTATTGTATAATTTGTTTTGCATGTTCTTTCAGCTGATGAAATAAAAAATTGCTTTCGAAGGGCACAAATCCATATTTATTCTTATTTTATTTTAATATAATAAACGGATTATTTTATTTAAACTCTCAAGCATATTAAAAAGTCTTATGGGAAAAACACAATGACAAGCCGTGCAACGGTAATATTTTATAAGAAAAAGTAAGCAAATGTATGCAAATACAAGTGAGAACATACGACTTGAGTAGCAAAAATCCACTGGGCAAAATAAATATAGAATCTCAACAATAAGAAAGTTAACGTAAAGGTATTTTGGGTATATCGTGTAAGACCCCTTGTTGTCGAAAGTCATAATGCTGACGGAGATTTTACAACATCGTTTTGCATATGCGCTACCATGACAAATTTTGTTAGGGTGAACCCGCGGCAAATTTTGCTTTGTTATACGAATTTCTCGAAGATCAACTTCATAAAAGTGCATTCTTTTCTCATATTCGTGTAATTATTCCTATACCAGGGATGGATTAAAATCCAGGGGATGGCAAATACCTGTAGTTCACTCCCGAAAATCCGGATCTCCTTTTCATAATTATAAAAGTGAGTGTTTGTGTTAACAAACAATTAAAAAACTTTTATAAAATTTTTTAGATCTTTCTTCTAAAGCGTTGTTGCGCATCTATGATGAAAAGCGGGCTTTCACCATAGATATCGGTGCAAGTTAGTTGAAAATGCTTAATCGGTAAAACGTAATAGCTGCTTGTATTAATTTTGATCAAAATTTTCACTTGAAAAAGGCATTTGCGAAGAAAACTTGCTACAATATACATTAATCAAAATATATTCCATCGTTTTCTGTAACTTTCACAAATCTTTTTGGCAACATACAAACACCGTGTCGAAAGAATGGTTGTTTTTTTTTGATTTGGCAGCGATCCAATTATCGGCCTATTTTCACGCTTCTTCTACTTTGCAAAACTAAGTGCAACGATCTGAACAAGTGGTGTTCAGGAAGCACCATGTCTGGTGAGCATGCTGGATGTGGCAGAACTTATTATTCGAGTTACAATAATGTGTCCTTGAAAACTCTTGCAACAAGTGGCCAAAATCGCAATTCTTGTGTCATCCATTCTAGCCGCTATTGCTAGGCTTTTTTGCAACAGTACTTCGTTTAATTTTTTTAGTTGATGGGTGTAAACAGTGTTATTAGCTTACGAAAAGCAAAAATGAAATATAAAAAAACGATGTGGTGTTAAAAAATGAAACAAATTAAAAGAAAATTATAAACATATTTTTTTTAATACAACAATTTTTATTCCTCAAAAGTGTTGGCAATTTCTTACGCTGGAATGTAATGCAGTTGATCAACAACAAATAAATTAATAAAAAAAAAATAATTTTTTATACACCTATTTTTGATTATTTTTGACAAAATCCGCCTGAGTGGCCGAGTAGGCAAGAATCTCGACTAGCAATTCAATGGCCGTGGGTGCAAATATCAAGTGCGGTAGAGTTTTTAATAATAATAATAATAATAACAATAATAAATAATAATAATAATATTAATAAAAAAATAAAAATAAAGCCGAAAGCCTCAGATGCTAGTGCTTTAAGACTTTAGACTTAGAATTAATTCGCTGGCTAAATTTAGAATAATAATAATAATCATAATATTTTCGACAAAATTGTATAAAAACATTGCAATTCTACTTTCTTCCATTTTCTCTACAGCTTTCTTTCATATTTTCTTTCAATTTTTAAACATTTGTTCTTTATACCGTTGCACTATATCCTCTTGCTGTAGTAAGAAAGTTCAGTGACTTGGTGAAGGATAGATTCTATAAATGTCATGTTTTTTATATTCTCCAAATTTACGCTTAAAAATAAGAATACCAAAAGATGACAAAAGTGATTCTACCGTTGCTTGGTAGAAACATATGATTAGTGATGTATTAATGTGCCCCGAACAAGGCGATGAGTAACATCTGTATGTACCAATAGAGGCAATGCAATCGGAATTTTCCACGCGATTCTCTACTGGATTTATTATTATATACAAGGCAAGGTATATTAAATAGACGCTCTCCGTAATGAGAAGTAAGCAAAAAGGAGCCAAAAACTTGAAGACGCGATTGGTAGGCAAAAGTTGTAACCAAAAGTATGGGCACAACTGGCGAGATAGATACTCAACATTGCATTTTTTAATAGCCCTTACTGTCGAATGCAATATGCGTCTACACCAAGTGGATATCCAAACACACTACGTTGCATCAGAATTTCAAAATACCTGAAGAAATTTAATATTTCGTCTTCTCTACTGCAAGGAATAGATCCAATTACATCAAGCAATTAAGTTGGTGCAGATACTTTCAAATTATAAAATCCTTACTATTCGTTAATCCCAAAAATTTTTTAAAAATTTGCTAACTTCAAAAGAAGACTCTCCATATACCCTTCTAAGTCTCTTTTAACGGCCCTGGTTAATCTGCTGATATTGAAAACTTTCGCCGAAAACGCCGAATACTTCCGGTGAAATTTTTCAAAGGCTAACTCTAATTTAACTTATAATTACCCGTACCAAATATCAAACTCGATTAAAATAGAGTAGTGCTCCTGGGCTTGATACCATTCCATCATATACTCTCAAATCAGGCGCTGACGAGTTATGTGGTGTTATCTCAAAGATTTTTAGTCAGTCTTTGGAATCGGATGTTTTCGTTTTGTGTTGGAAGAGTAGTTTCCTTATTCCACTTCGCAAATATGAAAACAGACATGTCGTCGAGAACTGCATTGCTAAGTCGAGATCTATAGATGCATTGGTAAGTTCAGTATCTTACATAAATTACTTGAACGCATTGTTAATAATCAATTATTTTTGCTTTCAAATCTTCTATTCATTCATTTCAGCATGGCTTTAGAGATCACTTGTCTCTTGTTAGAAGCTTGTCACTTGTTAAAAGCTTTCTCTAGTGGCTTGCGCACGAATGTCATCCACACAAATTTCAGTAAAGCTTTCGACCTACTTAGCAATAAATTATTAATTTTCAAACTCCAAGCTTCCGGCTTTCCTTTGTACTTTTTGAAATGGATAAAATAACAAATTATTCGGGATTCTGCTAGGATCACTTTTATTCATACTACACATCATATCAAAATATTCGAGATGCTTGTGTCTTTAATGCCCTCAAAGTCTGTGCAACTGTCGAACTACGGACTTGATTGTTTTTAGGGCCGCTTGAAGAGGATCGGAGGTTGTAGAGACGGTCGCACGCGGCATTGCTGAGCTAATTAGCTCGCAACATCTGGGGGGTTTTAGATTTTTGTGTCATGGACTCTCCACATACGGCTGCTCCTAAAAGAAATGCACTTACTTATCCTTATACGAATAGGCGAAGGGACAGATCATAAACCCTGGCCCAATTTCTAACATTAGCGTGCCTTTCGTCTCCTCCGGCCCATGATTTGCAACTTTGCTCTCATGAATAAAAAAAAAAGTTCTTCTTATTATTACATTGTTACAATATAGAACCACATGCTGCAAGTTTTCACTCTCGGGCAAGAATACATTGTTCTACTTATGTATTTATTTTATATATATGTGGTTTTTATAAATATATGTTAAAAATATCATTCGTTTGCGATTTTTTGATTGTTTCGGTCTTTTCGTGTATTTAGCATTGTTTTTGCCAAGCTGGTTATCGCGGATATCGTATGTGCTTTTATTTCCTATATATAGAATAAAAAAAAAAAACCAAAAAACTGATAAAGAAAAATAAAAAAATTGAAAACAACTGACAATTTCCTTTAGTAGCTCCCAGTCGTTTTCCAGTGAGTGGTTTTTTACCTAAATTACTAAATTTTATTTTATTTTATTACTAAATAATAGACAACAATAAGGCATAATGGCCCCGGGACCGCCGAAAACGTCAAATAGTTTACATCTATTAGCGGACAAATCCCCGCAGAGAAAAAAAATTAAAAATTCGGACTTTCCGGTGTTGCCAATCAGTAATATCACCCCTATTAACAAAAAATATATTGTTATTTCTTCAAGTGATGCCAGCATATAAATAGATGGCATTATAACATGTGTCGAATCTATCTCGATTCTACGCGATGGTAATTTACTTGTCCTCGCTGGGAACCCACGAGCAACGGAAAACATCGTAAAGTCGAAATAATTAGCAAATTTATGTCCAATTTCCAAATTTAACTCAGTTAGAGACGTAATTTATACCACGTACTTAAAACATGTGCCGGAAGACGAAATAGTTCGCGAAATGGGCAATCAAGGAGTGACTGAAGTTTACATATTCACTAAATAAATGACGACGGTAAAACTCGATCTCCTACAGGAAGGATAATTATGACCAATGAGATGAAAGGTGCAACAGTGCCCCATCTTGTGCTAACTGTGGTCTTTCTCCACATGCTGAAAGTTGTACGCTTAGTTTCTGCATAAATTGCAATGATCAACACTCGAAGTTAGACAAACAATGCCCACGTTTTATACAAATGCGCGAAATTCTAAAAATCAAAACAAAAAATTACTGTAGCATGGGCGAAATGCAAAGCAAGTGCCGGGAATAAAATCCAACTGGAACCCAAACAATTAATAAAAGTAATACCTACGTTGCTGTCGCCTCGCAAATCGAGCCTAATAAGCCTTTAATTCCAACTCCTCCCAATGAAAAACCTGTTCTACCATCAGCCAAAAACTACATTGCGAAACCAGATCCATCACCCGCCAAAGATAATATTGAAAAAGTTAAAGCAACAGCAAATATTGAAAAAATTAGAACAACAACACGTATCCTAAAGTCTAATAAACTAAATTCCCCAAAATCATCAGCTCTCCACTCTAGTCAGCAATGAATCCAATCTTCCATCCCTTAATCAACCTCCAATTTCAAATTATTCACGTGCGCCCACTCGTTGCACTTCAAATGTATGCAACCACCTAACTGCAGATTATTCTGCTGGTAAGAACAATTTATTCACGCAAAATTCCTATAGCGACATTTTCGACGGAGACGCTGACATGTCAACTTAACCCATCTACAACTACGTTTCCATGCCACTATAATTAAATAATGTTTTTAAAATTCTACAATGGAACATTAAGGGACTTATTAATAATTTTGATGAACTCCGTACGCTCATAAGTGATTTTAATCCAACCTTTATATTACTTCAAGAGACCCATTGTAGAAGCTCTTTTAATCCTATTCCATCCAAATCATATACTGGACACGTCACGAATGCTCAAAATTCATATTCCAAACAAGAAGTTTTTTATAAAAACAAATATACCTCACAAACGCATTAAATTAAGCTCATACAAACAAGCCGTAGCGATGCATAAAGTCTTAACATAAAATTTACATAAACATAACATAAAATTTCTTAAACATAAAATTTACAGTGCTGTCGCTCTATATCGGAACTTCGCAATCGTTTTCTCAGCAATTTATTTTCTCTCTATAATTTATTCTGCGCACTAAAATTGTATACCTACCTTAAAACTTGAAACTTGTCTCTCCAAATTGAAGGGGAGGACACCTGGTCTAGATCGCATCTCATACCAAATGATCAGTGCTTTGTCCAATTAAAGTAAAAAGAAATTACTGGACCTATATAATACGGTATTTTGACTGGCCATATACCCTACATGTGGAAACTGGCAGCAGTTGTTCCATTTCCAAAGTCAAAAAATATCTCCATCTCCATCAATCTTTCTTTGATCTTGCCTATCAAAACTATTAGAAAAGATTGTGGCACCTAGATTATCTTGGTTTCTTGAGTTCAAGAACCTGATTACCAAGCAACAAGTTGGTTTCAGTCGAGATAGAGCGTGCATCGATGCTCTTTTACATATTGATTATTTTACAAGCAAAACAATTTGCGAACGTTATCATGTAACAATTCTCTCAATTGATTTCGAAAAAGCATCTGACAGAGTTGGTGTTCATGTTATTTTAAGACTCTTGAAATCATGGAATGTTGGACCCAAATTCTTCAACTACGTCAAATCATTCATGTCGCGTCGGCGGTTTAAAGTTAAAATTAGCAATCATCTCTCTGTTTCCTTTCCGCTAATGAATGGCATTCCACAAGGATCTCCTCTTTCTATCACGCTTTTTCAGATCGGTTTCAATGAAATTAGTAAAATTCTTTGCCGTTTACCGAGAATCGAACATTGTCTCTACGCGGACGATTTTAACAAATTATTTTAACAAAACAAAAAGCTAGCACGAAGGCAATCAACATTAGTCGAAGGCAGATATCTGATGCAGGAAATCTACTGATGCATATTAATGTCTTACCAGTACCAAACGTGCCGACGCTCCTATACCCTCGGGCCCACGTTTTCTAACAAGTATCGTTGGAAAACACACTATCTTCGGTTAAAAAATTCTATTTTAACAAGGATGAATTTCATACAGTACGTTGCTTGGAAAAGCCATGCGCACATTAACACTGTTGCTTATCTTACCAAAGTGCTTATTTTAAGCAAGATTGACTATGCTTCGATAATTATGGCAATAGCTGTAAATCTAATATCAACATCCTTAAACCGGTCTATCACCAAGCCCTCACGGCAAGTTGTTATGCCTTTCGGACGACGCCCATAAATAAGGTTATAATTGAAACTGGTCTCCCAGCTTTAGAAAATAGACTTTATAACTTAAAAGCTAAAATAGTCCCCAAGCTTCTTAATTCAAACAAATCCATTCTCGGTGAAAATGTCGGAAAAATTATTATTGCCAAGAAAATTCGAAAGTCACCATCTGCAATTGCCTACTGTTTGTACGTCGCAAAGAAATTGCACATTCCCTTAAAAATTTTCCGCTATTTTGGCGTTAAACCTCCAAAGATTTTGAAAAACTACTCTTTTGAAATTTCGCTGTCTATGCACAAGAAAGAAGATACTCCAAATTACGTCTTCAGGAATCTAATAGTTGAAAACATCCGAGTACTGGAGAGTAACGGCTGGAACCTTTTATACGCAGATGGCTTAAAAACTTCCAGTCTGCCACCTGCTTGTGCCGTGATAGAGGCTTCAGGACAGGTTCTTCTCAATCACATATTTCACGAAAGTGCTTCAACTTTCACAACCGAAGCCAGAGCTGTCCTTCACGCTGCAGACCTTTCCCATAAAGACAAACTCAAAACCGTCATTGTTACTGTCTCTATTAAAAGCTATACGGAATCCTTCGATTTCGAGATGGAGCACTATCAACAAGTTAAGGAATATCATTACACCCGGCGAAAAAATTAAAATGCTTTGGGTATCAAGTCAGATCGGTTTATTGGGAAATGAACAGGCTGATCGAGCAGCGAAGTATGCTGCCTCTGCACCTCTAAGTGTGGCTGACGTCATGGAAAAGTTGGATCTTCAAAGATGCATTGGAAAAAAAATTAAAGAGAAAATTACAGAAGGATATCTACAATACCATCATCAACACTACTCTTCTCTTAATCCTCAATTAATTCCACCTTTATATCAATAAATATTAAGCAGATCAAGATCCAAACATTTTCGAGAATTCGCCTTGGCCATTCAATTGCAACTCACCAAGGGATGTTAAAGAAGTCTTCTTCCCCACTCTGCATTTGTGGACAACTTCTAACTATAAAGCACATTCTCTGTGACTGCCTTAACTTTTCCTTGGCTAGAAGTATTGCATTTGGAGTTACTAATCCTGTGGACATTCTACAATCAGCTACAGAACAGAATATCAATACAATATATTACTTTATTGAAACTACTAGGCTCATCTGATGTACTTTTACTACTTAATGTACTATTTACTGAACTTTTATAAATTAGAGCCGATAGCATGCGTTGCTAGTGCTGAATGTCTTTTATGTATATATACATATATGTCTAAATTATAATAATAATAATAATATTTTAAAAATATAAATACGTTTTACAAAAGTATGCTATGTATTACCGTCTATTACTTACACGAAAGCGTTAGAATTATATTAAGTTTAGAATATTGCAAAAAATTATATATTATATATATAATTATAAATATAATTTACGTATATTATTTTTGCTTGCTTATTTAAAAAGAGATGCAACCTGTTCGTGTCAAGAAAGAGCATTTCTTTGTGAGAGTAAAGCACTACACTGTACTATATTTAGTGAGCGGGTTATAGTTGACGTTAAATTTTGCCAAAGACAACACTGCTGTTCTCTACTCTTCCCTAATAGACGACTATTGATAAGTTGGTAAGATTGGTATGTCCTAATCGGAAGCTTGTGAAACGCTTCAAATTTATAATATTTACGGCTCTTGGGTAAGTTTACTTTACAAAGGATTGCCTTTTCTTTACAGTGTTGTGCGTATGGATAAGTATGTTGCATCTCCACAATAGGCAAATGACCCCTAATTCATATTGCATAAACACACAAACAATTTCTATTACACCAAGAATAGCCCTATATTTCTATTGCACCAAGAATGAGCCCTAATTCATTTCATATTGCATATACACAAAAACAATTTCTACTACACCAAGAATGACCCTTGATTTCTATTACACCAATTTCTATTACACATAATTATTCTCAATATCACAGTCACTTTCACTTTGATAAAATTCGTTTAGCAAGCTTTCCATATTCCACATTCCAAGCTTTTATATCTTTTCTAAATCTTCCGTTTCAGTTTCGCACTGATTAGATGACACTGAGGCTAAAAAATAGGAATATAATATAGAAGGAAGGCAAAGAGACGAGCTTCAATTGAATCTACATAACACCGACAAAAAAGAGACCACACAACGGAGGCATACCCAAGTATTGGTCTAACTAAACACAGATATAGCCTTTTTGTAATGTAAGTATCTTTAAGCTCTCTGGACCACCTCCTAATGAAACCTAGCGCGGAGATAGCTTTACTTCAAGAGAGCCCAATGTGGAAAATAAAATGTAATCATTGTTCGAATAAAATGGCTATGAACGAACGATGAATGTATTTACGTCTTCAAACAAATGATTTTTGTGAAAAGTCTAAAGTCTTTCTTATAGTAGGTGGAAAGTATCAATAGTGTTGGATTACAAGATTCTTGTCTCAAATCTGCTAGCCCATTATCCAGACTACCAGAATGGGAAGGCACCTTCAATTTGATAGGATTTCTAATTACTTTTCAAAATCACCGCAGAAGTTTACAGCAGATTTAATTTCTGACGTGCTTTTCTAATATCATAAGCCAAAAAACCATTAGTGCTACAGAAGAATTTAGGGAGCTGGCGTAGCTTAAAAAATTGATGGGAATCCTTATGCTTTTAAAATGCTTTTAATCGATGTATAATAGATGCATAAAAAGGTTTACGGATAGCTAATTGATATGGACTCTTTAAAAGCTCGATAAAACTTCTTAGATTTTCCATAAATTTCAAAGCCATATATGGCGTCAATGATTACATGAATCAGTAAGGATGGATGTGCGGAGCTTCGCTTAGTCGAAACAATTTTGATGGTATTAAGGCTTTTCATTATTTTATCACGGAAAAAGAAGTACTGTCCTTTGAAATTGTACTGGTTATCAAAAACAACGACTAGCAACTTTAATTCTTCAGCTTCATTGACGATGATAGATATAATGAATTCAGGGTTTCACCATGGGACGTGTTTCTGACTATATTTGTCACTGTATTGTTGTTAGCGTTTCCTCACTTGAGCAACGTCGATTTATCCTTTGTATTAAGTTAATAAATGATATTATCGATTTGCCGACATTACTTGATGGTATGAAGTTCAATGTTTCGGAGCGGTCCCTAGCAACTTTATTTTTATAAAACTATAATAGATATATAGATATAGTTAGGAGCTTCTCAAGATCTTTAGAGTCCTTTGCAAAAACCTAAATACTATCTATACTTTAATCCTAATAGCTGATTCTTCAAATTCTATCAAATGAAATCTTCTTATGTTTCAGACACAACTCGGATCTGTACCGGCTGCGGGTGTGCCTCCGTGCTAGATGTGCACATGCTATTTTTCGCCTTCTCTTTTTTCCTCTTATTTATTTATATATGACTTATATTTTTTTCTCAACATGGCGGCAAGAGATGGGATATATGTTGTTAAAATGAGCGACAAGAAATGCTGATTATCGATATATACATTTATAAAATGTCTGCAACTACGGATTGAATATAGGAATATAATATAGAAGGAAGGCAAAGAGACGAGCTTCAGTTGAATTTACACAACATCGACAAAAAGGAGACCACACAACGGAGGCATACCCAAGTATTGGTCTAACTAAAAACAGATATAGCCTTTTTGTAATGTAAGTATCTTTATGCTCTCTGGTCTAACTAAACACAGATATAAAGAGCCCAATGTGATTGATATTTAAGAAAAAATAAAATAAAAATCATAGCGCACAATAGGATACCGACTTATCTAACCGGAAACCGAAATATAAAACCAATATATCACTTTTATTAAAATATCTCAAAAGTAGTAATATTCAATATAAAAATACATATCGGTGGATTATTCCCAAGTGATTCTCTACCCATATTAATTTAATATAACATTACCGGAAGTGGCCGTTAAAGAAAACTAATTTTCTTATGATGACGCTCGAAAAAAACATACTGCTAATTACCTCTATACATTCTACAAATGTATTTTCTTTCGAATTTTAACGGAATGCTCTCTCTCTACACATTCTACTGCAGATACGAAAAATTAATAGTCAATTGATCAAATCTTAGTAAAAATGAATTATAGCAAGCAGTCATCGATAAATAAACATTTCCACAAATTTAAATGCAAAAACGGGAAGTATATGTTTGCAAAATTCGCAAGATATTGTTTCCACAAAACGTTTTTTATTTTATTATTTTTTTATTGTACATTTTTTAAGGCTTATAAGCGTATTAAAAGTTTTTTTGTAAATATCTCTTGTTAATTATTTTATAGGGAGATGAACTTAAATTAAAGAGTTACAAAACAAGAATTATTCTGTAGTAATTAAATTTGTTTTCAAAAGTTTAATCCAAGACTAAATAAACGGAAAGCATTTTCTACAAACAAAATAATAAGAGGTAAAATTAAATTGAAATCCTTGATACCTACGATGTGTAAGCGAAAATCTAAGACTAAATTTCCTTAAAATTAAAGTAAATTTGAGCTTAAAAACTAAATTTAAAAAATTAGTGACATACAAGTGGATACAAGATGGATTTTAGAACAATTTTTGTAATTTGAAAAAACCTGAAAATATATGCGTTTTCTAACAAGGCAATAAAAGAAATTGGAATTAGTTTTGTTTTCCTATGTTAGTTTCTTCAATTTTATTTTTCTCTGGTTTTATTTTAAATTTTTGTTCTATTTTTAACCTTAAAACAGGTTTATAATTTACACTATATTTGCAGTTTTTTTTTTCTTAATTCCAATAAACTAAAAAAACGTTCTTTGAAAAATATTTGCCAACATTAAGTCAACGTTAATTGAGCGCATTGTAGCAAAACAAAATTTACAATAAAAGCCATTTCAGATGAGATTTTAAAAGTAATTTTCGCTCATTCAAATCTTGCTGTTCCTAAAACAAGGATAATGAAAAAGAACCGATGGTAATTAGTAACTGTTATTAATTAATTAATTATGAAGTCTTAATATAGGAAAATAAGAGTTTGCGACTTGGTTGATAATGTTGGAATTTGATGGGAAATAGGTAACGGACCTCGACTTACTTCACTAAATTTAGTGTGTTAGTATATAAAAATACGGCTGTTGTGTTGCTATCAATGTCAGTAGTTGTTAATAAAACAGAGAAAGGGCCATGAAAACATTTGAAAGGAAACAAATATCTAATCTCATTAAAGAACTTGATTCGCAATTGTTTTGGGCCAACATTTCTAACGTTTTCTTTCGCCCATTTTCAAGAAAAAGGAAAACGAAATGCAATTTTGGAAAATAATTTTTAATAATTTAAACCTTGTTTATCTGAAAAAGCAAAGAAACGTATGCATGTTTTTGGTAAACAAAAAATTACAATGCTACAAGAACTAAAAAAAAGTATACGCACAAAGATAAGCTTCTAATATGTGGAAACAGGTAGAACATTTCTATACGACACTAAAAAGTTTTATGTGTAAACATATGTTCATGTATTAAAAAGAAAGTCTTTTAAACACAACAAAGCAGTAACATAAAATGGTAAAAGTTATATTATAATCTGTACCAGTAATAAGATTATTAATAAAAATAAATTAAAATAGACTTATTTAATATATGAAACTTTTTGTTTTGCTGTATTTCCCATTAATTTTAAATTAGTAATCAATTTTACTTAACAGTTCTTACATATACAAAATAAAAGGTGTTTGTTTTCTAATTGTTTATGTATTACATTGGCAGGCAATAATGTTTTCTTCACTTATTTATTAATCATTTAATTTCTTTTGCAAGCTGCATTCTGAATTATAGTACCTGATGCTGAAGATACGTGATGGTGTTGTTGCTGCTCTTCTTCTTTTTCTTCATCAATAGTGACCATGGGCTTGCGGCTGGATGCTGGTGGCGTTAACAGGCCTTCTGGACATACTAGACCAGTAGCCGGTGAAGCCTCTTGCTTCAGTTTTGTTGTTGCATTGTGATCCTTTGCAAGATAAACACGATCCTTGGAAAATTAACAAAATAAGGAAAACAATACTAAAGCAATGTTGTGTATTTATAATACTTACAAACATTGTCATTGTGGTGGTATGCGTTTGAATAATATGAGAATCATCGGTAACGATGTTGGGGCAAACATGCCCTAAACCATACTTGTTATCGATTTGTTCATTTTGTTCTAATAAATGCAAATGATGGGACTCTTCGCATATAACGTCAAAAAAGGGTTGCATCCATTCGGCACATGGCTGTATACTATGCCAATTTAGACCTGAACAACGTATAGCAGTTTCTCTGCCAAAACAAAAAGTATGCAAAGTTCAAAGTATAAACAAAAACGATCTCGAAAAAAAACAAAAAAAAAATTAAATAAAATAAAATATGGAGAAAAAAAGAAATAACTGAAATAAAGGCAGTATTAACAACTGTAATGAGAAAGAAAAAAATGTCTTTTGCATATGTTCGTTTAAATTTGATCGTCGATTTTTCTTTAAATAAAAAGCACAGAGCTTTGATTAAAAGTCTGCTTGGTCTCCTTCGAGCACTCTTTGATTTGGGTTTCGAAACTATTCAACTAACGAAAGGATAATAAGAATACGATAGGTCTTTGCAAAACGGAAAGACCAACAACTGACTTGAAAAAAGGTTTAAAAAAAAGAAATAAAGTAACCTACCTATTAAATGTATGTGAAATAGCTGCAGCTGAAATCACGGAATATGAAAATTGGGCAATTTCCACATCAAGTGAACACAAATCAAGCAACTGAGCAGTTTGGACAAATTCCAGGCCCGAAAATTGTGGATAAACAAAAGCATCATCTATTTCCGTTATAGAACTGTTCTTAGAGGAATAGTTAAAAGCCAGTGGCTCTTCTGAAACATTTTTATGGTGATTAACAATAGGATTTCGGACTGTGGAAAACGAAGCGGGAGTACGATTGTTGACGTTCAACTGCATATAAACACCCAACCAACCAATCGCAGTCACCGGACTGATGTTCCACTGCAATGCTTGTAATAGAAGAATTTCATGTTTTAATATATCATTCTCTTCACAAGCTCCATCAGTAACATAAGCAAACTCGCCTATTTTTGGCGGATAGATCTCTTCCACTTTAGCAGCCACAAATAAGCATGTGATACCAATCAATTGCAAATGAGTCTTTTGTACATTTTTTTGGGTGCTCAAATAACGATCCAAATAATCTACAGCCAAGTAGTAAGTTTCACGGTGCAGTTTGTATACTTCGCATACTTCAATCAACCAATCTAGAAGAATGGCTCGCATGCGTGGCTGTAGACCTGGATGATTTTCTAACATGACGGGATCTCGTAAGCAACTAGCTTGTTCGTCTTTTCTGCACATTCGACGCCACACATCTTGAGCATTAGCCCACGAAAGTGCGGGCAGCGGGCATTGGCGAGGTGATTCTGGATCGGTAGCCGGCGTTAAGCAATCGTAGTGATCGTTAACATATTTATCAAATGAAGACATTTTACTTTGGTGGCACAATTTGGAGCTACTGGAGTCATTAATGGTGGCAGTTGAGGCAGTTACAATGGGCGAGCATTGCTCTCTTGGTGTTCGTTCTCCGCGATGCGTCGTACTGGCATACAAGCTAACTGTCGAAACAATCGAACTCGAACTGCTCCCAGCAGATGCAATGTCTTCCTCATCAGTCATATCATCGCAGTCAACAATTTCTTCATTCTCCTCTTGATCGAGCTGCAAACTGCTGGGACTGTCAGGTATGTCGTCATGTGGTATTTCACATCCAGCATTGTCCATTGACAAGCATTCCGATGAGCTGCGTATTTCAATCTCATTAACTGTAGCCATATCATCGACCGGCGAAGGATAAACGGATGACACCATCGAAGTCATAGTTTCACTTTCATATACCGACGATAATCTTTGCTTACGTTTAGCCGTGGGCTCGAAGTCAAGTTCAGGATCCTGAAACAAGAAAAACATGTCTTTTAATAATTACAGAATACAAGAAGGCTTTAGGCAACTTCTTTTTTATACCATTTCAATGAGTGTTCTCTTGCGCTCACATTTCATAATAATACGAAGAGCTAATAATTTGACAGCAACAAATAACAAAACAAAAAGTAAAACTCAAAAAACGACGAAGTCAAAACAATTGTAATATATTTTCGAAAAATCCGGTTTCGAATGATTTGTTTTTCGGCGTTCGCTTCGCTTTTTCTAAATTTCTTCGTATGCTAACAATTATATGTCAAGAAATTTATTGTTAATTTAAGAGCGTGCGCGCGAGAGAGAGAGAAGGGATTCGAAATTATTTTAAATAGATTCACATTGCACTTTATTGACTTCTCAACAAATGGGCTTGGCTTCAAATTTTTATAGAACTATGATTCCGAAGTTTTAACATTTTCTTTAAGCAAATTAATTAATAATTGTAAACATTACGGTTTCTCATACCGATAAACATGACTGTCGTTGAAGTTTGCGCGGAATGCATGACCACATTGAGTTGTAACGTAGAACTAAAGCGACCGTAAATGAAATTGCTTGCGTAGATCCTTCGCTATGCAAAAGCAAATGAGGGTTAGTTTTGTAGAAAATGCGGCAATCATATCAAACACCAAAGATCATACGTACGCAAGTTGTGAAAGATCTCTCACATTTATGCGTGTTATGGGAATGCAGATAACTAGGTAGGTAGACAGCCTTCCGTTAAACGTACGAAGGTCATAACAAAAGAAAATTGAAAAAAATTTCTATAATATCCTTTGGTATGATCCTTTATTTTAGCTACCAAAAAAATGCAGCATAAAACTTTTGTGGGAAGAGCAAGAAACAGATAAGGAAACGCATAAAAGAACAATAGAGCGGAAGAATTCGAGAAATCGTAAATAGTCACAATTTATCATATCAGGTAAATTAAGGCGCAAGTCAACGTAAGAAATTTTTTTTACGAGTTTCTCAGTTTCCGTACTCATGCATACCTACTCAACTTAACTGAAACGCAGTTATAACCAATTCGCAAAGATATGAGGAATTAATCTTATGAGAGAAAATGGAATATATAATCATCCAACAAGATAGCTGGATTATTTACTTTAACGTTAAATGTGTGTTGAAGTCTTTATATTGAGAACAAAAAAAAAATGAATTTCTCTTTCTTTCACTATCCTAAGCAGTAGCACTAGAAGGTAGTCTTATTTCTTCTTACTTACTGTTTTCATCTTTCTTCTATATTCCATGTGGTTACAAAAAAAAAAAATAAAAAATTGAAGTGCAAATATCTTCAATAATGATCTACGTTCCAATCCATTAGATCAATTTTAAAAAACATTAGCCAATGCCCTTAGGCTAGAAAACTTTCTTGACATTATGGCTGTCATAACAAATGAAAACGTGATAATAAGAAATTAAATTCGGTCCAAATTCGTCAAAGAAGCACCTACAGTATAGCACTCCTGCTTTCTGGTCAGTGTCTTTGAACAACAATAGATACGACGATTAAAATTTTCACGTAGATTCTGATGCAAAAATGGAAAAATTTGGTTACTCCCATTGAATATTATAAAGTATCGAAATATAACTTTTCCTGTGTCTTCTCTTTGGGTGAAGGTACGGGCCTAAAAGATGCAGTCACACAGGAATATAATGCTTTTGCTTGTTTCAACTCCATTTTAAGACTCACTAAAGGGAATCAATTGAATTTATAAGACTTC
Source organism: Glossina pallidipes (assembly GCA_000688715.1). Lineage (NCBI taxonomy): Eukaryota > Metazoa > Arthropoda > Insecta > Diptera > Glossinidae > Glossina > Glossina pallidipes. The sequence continues at coordinate 217,690 of KK500054.1, forward strand.
TTTTGGTTTGTGCAAATCACCACGAAAACTATCGAACAATTGACGGAGAAACCATTAGATCAGCTAAGTAATTTTAATAAACACTTTTGGCTGCTTTCCTTTACAGAGCGATTCAGTAAAGTCGCCCTTAAGTTGAAGAAATCTCAACAACAAACGCCGAACGCAACTGCACATATTAAAAAAATTAAATCAGTTGCGGTGAGTAACACGGAAAGCGAAAGAAGAAGGAGACGATGAATGTTTGCAAGTAAAACAACACCTGGCATTTTACATTTAAACAAATACAGAGAAAAATTATCAACATAATAAAGTAAGCAAAAAAAATATTATTATCAGAAAGTAAAGATGTCCAGGTTGGTATTTAGAAGAATAAGAAGTGAACGAATTCGCAGAACTCGTCTATTATTTGTGAGATCTTGCCAATATGGCTAAAAAAAAAACAGTAAGTGATGAAAAATGAGAATATTTGAACAAAGTGTAGAATCGACTTGTGCAGTTACGTAGCCCCTTGGAGATATTTAAATTATAACAGTGCTAGGAGATACGATAACGTTTGGATCACATAAGCAAATATAGTTGTCTTTCTTGTGGCACAAGTTGTTCATTCATCTTCCATTCGTACAAAAATTCGTATAAAAATTACAAAGCTGTTTGCTAATTACTGATCAATTATCCGGTCAGGAATTTCGGATTCTGCTTATATACAGTCATCTAATATTAAAATCTACTGTTATAGAACTGCCGGCTAATCTACAGAATTGATCAAAAACTGTGGACGTCAAGTGTCAGCTTTCTAGCCAACTTTAGAAATTCCAAGGACGTAAAAAAGCAGCACTTTACGAATTTCGGTATTACTAACGAATACAAGTGACCATGGAACGAAACACAATAGATGGCAGCAGAGAAAGCGTATCGCCCACAGCACTACAATACGTGAACTTCATATTTTGCACATGTAATTTGGGAAATGTAATACAAAACTTCCGCTATTCGTCTTTTTCAAAACTTTATACTCATTATGAAAGCATTTGAATATAACCTCTAAAGTTTATTTAAAAATAAGGCGAGAAAACAATCTCTCTACGAGCTTCTAAAATACAAATTAAGCTAAGATCTTCAGTGCGAAGGAATATAAAATTTATTATATTAGTAACAAGGCGATGACTATAACATCAAACAAAGTTCGCAGAATAGAATTGGAAAAACCCTTGAAATTACTGCTTGTAGCGACATGTTTTTGTGTCATTATATAAAAGCATAGGAGCACAGACGGTCATGCATGCGTGCACACCTTTTTAAAAATAAGACTGGGTGAGTGGTTCAGTTAGTTCCTTACAACGAAGGCGAAAACGATCAAAAAGAAGAAAATCAAACAGCAAATGTTACGAAAATGACGTTGCCTTTATATTCATAAGGACACCTATTTACTGCGAAAACTCTTTTAAACGAGCAACGTGAATTTATTTTCAATAAATTGTAGTCTTGATCTAAAGCCCAACATTACGACTGCTGTTAAATGTCCAATTGTGAATGGTTTGCAATTAATACACAGACGAACATAAACATTTAAACACATCGCGATCGATTGGGAGACGATGTCTACAAGATAAATCTTTGCAAGATATTAGGCAGCCAGAAGCCGATAATAAATATAAATTTTTATTCAGTAAATTTCAGATTATTTCATGTTTCGCTTTGTTTACGTGCCTGTTGGTTTCAATCTTCATTGTTTATTAATTATCGATGTTATTGGAATGAATTCAACTTTTATGGAGCAAGCTATGCAATTATGCTACTGGTGTTAACAAGGCAGCAAGGATTACAACGTCTCTTTAAAATAAAGCAGATACGGGAAAAGTTGTGTCTGTAAACATAAAATACTAGGCAGCAAAGTACAATAATTGTAGTGCAAATAATAGGATATCTTGTGAAGATAGTTCTAAGCTAAGAAGTAATTTAATTATTTTAGCATTCGACAACATATGGTCTTATGTCACGCATCGCTTGAAACGAACATGATATTAAGCAGTGGCTACTATTTTACCCGACCATTAAAAAGGAAAGATATCTTAAGGACACAAGCACTAACCTACATACAACGCATATGAAGTGCAACCTAATTTTAAAAAAAATTTTACGATTACATACATTTTACGATAAATACAACCACAATTATCATGATGCTCGTTATATGCATTCCGGTAAATAGATTCTCTCAAATATCTTATTTAATTTTATAAAAGAAAATTAACTTTTGTATTGAGTTGTAGCTTGTTTTTTACTAGAAATGTTTATATTTCTTGTGATAAGAAATATAAAAACACGGGGGAACATCAGGAAAGAGTGTCACCAAAGGCAAAATTAAAATAAAGATTTTGTAGTTGCTGCTTTTGGGGAATTTGGAAGATAGTTTGGACGGGAAGGCAGCATTTGGTGTTTTGGATACACAATACATTGCAGTTTGATTTTATATGCGAATTTGTTCTTTTACCAAAACGTAATACGTATAAAAATTGTTTCGATATTTAAATTTAGAAATGACGTAGGAATATCACAGTTGGGGCTTGCATTAATCTCAATATCTCTAAAGCGGTTTTGATTGTATCTACGCAATGAATAAAATAATATATAAGAGAAAATTCTGTCTGCATTTTTGGACATATTAAATATGCGTTTAAGCGTATAATTGTTACATACAAACAATGTACGCAAATAATGCAATGCGCATAACAAATTGCATTTAAAGTCGTTCTTTTTTAGTTCGAAAGGGACACATCCTTATTACCTCTAAAATAAATAGTTGGACGATCATCTACCTATTACCCATGTGTTAAGTACTCCAAATTTTTAAAGATTGGTAAAATTTGAGAATTCTTGAACCTTTGAACGAGTTAAGAAATTATTATTTCAATTGCAAACATGTTATACTTTACCTCATAGTCTAAGCTAGATGACGATCGACGTTTTCGTTTTGTTCCTGTTTTACCGTGACTGGAAGGTATTTTTGTTGTCGTTTTATTTGTATCCAATTGTGAGGTGGTACTAATTAATGCGGACGTTGAGGCTGAGATATGCGAACAGTCATCTGGGAATGAAATTACAACATCCTCGGCCTTGACCTTGACGACAACGGCTTTATTCACAGAAGATATGCATGATGAGCGTGCTAATGGCCTATGAGATGATGGCGAAGAAGGCGACACTGACGTACAGCGTTCTAACCCGTATGAGTTGTTATTATCTCCAGTTCTATGTGATAAGACATGTGACCTAGAGTTGTTGGTGTTGCGATTGCTCTTGGTGCTACTGTTGTGGTGTCGGCTACAAAAAATACAAAAAACATTTTTTTTTCTGAATTTCACAACGGATCAGGTAAAAAATTATAGTGATCATTTTCATAAACAGCCACTACTTTGTATATACTGTGCTGGAGATAAAACTTTATTTGACATTGAACAAACGAACATAGTGTGAAAATTTAGTTCGCTTAGGTTTGCATTAATGCGTTAATACATTTCGAATAAGGATTCCGATGTTGAAACTCTACAAATCAGTCGAACCCTTAGAAAAGCTGAATCCCTCCCTTTTTGGCTCCTGCAGTCGGGATTAGACCAACGCAATCCCTTCACTGAGTCTAGGATCGCGTGTGCAACTCGGCCAGTAATACCAGCACATTTGGTGCGACATAGTGTAAGAAAACATTCCATGTTGGCAGACAAAATCGAATTTTTTGAAGCAGAAAAATGAAAAGAAAAGTTTATCAACCGTTTACAATTGTAACTTAAAATAGCGTACGAAATACGGTCTATGAAAACGCTATAACAGACAGAATAACAATATTTGGAAAACAATAACAAATCAAGATTATATATTTGGAGATCGAGTAGACTTTTATGATACTTACTATGATCAACCTGAAGTATTTGAAACACAAACAAATTAATATTTTAAAAGATCCAACGAATTTCTGTACCCGAAATGTACTGTTGTGTATTTGGAATTATAGAATAGGTAATTGTGGCTTGGCATTCTAAATTGGTGTGCAAAATTTTAGATCGGATTAGGTAATTTTTTGAATCGCTTGCCATAGAGAGTGGATCTTTTGATTTTTGAGCATTTTCACCGCATAGGTCTATTCCGTCTATCCATCCCATTTAAGATTTCTAATGCAAAATATACGGCAAAAATGTCCAATTTTTATATCTTAGTATGAAAATTAGTTTGTAAGAGCAATTTTGTATAAAATTTAACTGTATTAAATTTGTATCAGGTGGCTCTATTTTTTGAACATCATCGCTTACAACGGTTGTTATAAAATATTATACCTTATATTCCAAAGAGGCCTAATTTTTAAAATTTTTAAGTAAAAATTGGTAACTCAGCATAAAAATTAATTGTAGGGAATTCTCTCTCTTCTATGGTGACGAATTCCGATTTGTAGTTTTTTATGATCGAAGCAACTGAAAATAACGAAATCTTAAAAACCTAATTAAGTTTGCCTCGGTAGTTAACCATCCTCCTATATTAAAAGTGCCTTCTTTTGGTGCGTTGTCATTAAAATGAACGAATGACTATATTATGCTCTAGAATATATTAAGATCGACGTTGCTCGACTATAGTGCTCCTGTTTCAATCCTAGAATTGGTCGTTTGTTGAAAGTAATTAAGGGTAATCAACTTGAACGGTGTATTTTTTGCTTTACCCTACAGCTTGGTAGTATGAGGGGATGTTAAGATTGTGCGGATGTATACAACAAACATGTTGTCCGCCCTTCCTTCTGTTCGTCTTGTTTTCCTGTGTTTTACCTGCAAGTCGCAATTTCCGAAAGATTCTGATGAAATTTCGTACCCAAGGATTTTTTCGCCCAAGAACGAAAACTGTTCTGATCGCAAAGGTTTTTCGATCACTTCCAATATTAGACTTTATTTTAAAAATTCGTTATATAAATAACTGTATTAAGCGAAGTGAGATAAGGTAATAAAACTATTGATATTCGTTCCTATCACTCACTCTTCAATGTGTAATAATAAAAACTGTTCATTTTGATATTTTTGTTGTATTACTCCTACCATATATTTTCGTCTATTATGCTTTGAAAACTTTGTAGGGGCGAAAAGCTCATGCTTAGAAGTGATCATCAACGTAATTTATTGCAAAAACCAATTCTTATGTTACCAAACCTTCGAGAAGCCTTAGCAAATTTGACATTGCATTTGCAAGTACAAAACAATGACTTGATTATCCTAGGATTCTGATCCGATTTAGCGACGCTTGTCTGTTAGATTTTGGACTGCCGAAAGCCGCTGTAAGAAAGAAAAAAAGACACAGGCATGACGGGGAGTATTTCTTGTATATTTCAATTCAGCCTTAATAAAGAGTAAAATCATCCAGCACTTGAAATGTCAAAAAAATGGTGCCACAAATTCGAAGAAGAAAGAAAAAAATAAGAAGAATATCGAAATATGATATGCATATCTCTTTTTGGAATTGGAAGTGATAGGAAACAAGCCGTCGATTTTAAACTTATTTATATTAAGACAAGGATGCTGACTGAGTTTGAGTGAGTTGAGTGGAACTCGTATAAAGAATTCGTGAAACCCGGTATAGAACTTGTGCGCGGAACCAGTTTTTTCTAGCGTAGTTTCACTGTCGTAAAAAAATATAAATTTTCTAATTTTAAGATGAAAATACTCTGAAGTATATTGCAAAATATTTGCTGATTTTTCATTTAAATATTTTCTTTAACAAAGCAAGTTTTCCCCTTTCTTTTTCTAGTTTCTGTTTTCGTGAGCTGTCTCATGTCTTTGTTAAATTTTCTTTCTTTCTCCGTTCTTTCTTTAATAACAATGCCTATTTTTGGTTTGCTATTGGCAGTTTTATCTATACAGCAAAAATTTGAATCCATCTACAAATTCAGGGAAAATTATGCAGACGTAGTTAAACTCTATACAGAATTGAATTTGCATTGGGCATTCTGCATTAATCACCAGACAACGACAACGCTGCTTATTATTTGCGAAAATGGTTCGGATCAGACATCTAATACAATCTCAGTTAAATTCGAGTGTAAAAGTTGCAAAATAAAAGGTTTATGGTTATCAGGAAGTCGGTACAATTCCAAAATAATATCTGCTGTCTTCTTACAAAACTTAACCAAGCGCAAGCAAAATTATGCACTCAGTAGTTTCCAAAACGAAAATAGTAGTAAACACAAATAATGTAATCAATTTGATGGTAAATGTAATAATGCAGTGCACTAAAGATTAAAAGGACGCAAGCAAAGTGATGTGGTGTATGGGTACATAACGTCACCACCACAAAAATAACTCAAGGTAATGTGCCTGGCAGATGAATATGCGTAAAGCCCGACTAACACGCAATCTATGATGAAGTAATCATTGGAAAAGTCAAAGCAGACGTACATTCACTTCAAAAGTAAGCGTTCCTGAGAGACATGTAATTGTATCAGATCCCCTATTTAGTTGGCAAAAAAGAAATACCGACATTCGCTTTCTTTTCTCCCTCTTACCCTCTCTACAGCAGTCTATTAAGGCAAAGAGCGTTAAAGCTTTTTGTTAAAGGTAGGTTTGCTGGTGAATTTCCTGGAAAACAAATTACAGAAATATGTAATACTCGGCTTAAAAAGTTTTAACCGAAACTGAAATTTACGCAAATTGTTGCGTGTTGAAAAAATTGTTCAATTTTTACACGAAGTGGAAAGATTACACATAAGCACGAATACCTTGGTAAATATCTTCAACTAAGTAAATTCAGTAAAGCCACATATGTCATATCCTTTCCAAGGACATGTAAAAAAAATTGTCAAAACGTGGTGTGTTTCGGCTTGATTGCCTTAAACGCCGTTTGCTTTAGTTTATGTGGTTGACACAACAAGAAAAAAGAATTAAGCCAAGCAGAACAATAAACATGATTATGTTGTGAAAAATAGATGAATGTTAATCGCGCATTCGAATTTTATATTATACTGAATTGTATTGAAGGAATGTGGGAAATTTTTAATCAAAAATCCAAAAGTTCTATTTACCATCTTAGTGCAGTACTCGAGTATATATTAGCGATCTCATCTAAAACAATTAAGAACATTATAGTCGGGCAAGGTCGACCATTAAATACCCTACACCACATTGTCTAACATAATTCTTATTTTTGTATGAAATTACTTGTAAGGCTTAATTTTCATCATCACATACTACAGTTTAGACTTTTGTGCTCTACAAAGGCTCATTTCTCGTGAAAATGCTTATTAAGATAGGATACAAAAAATAGAACAAGATGGTCCAAACTATTATGATATAATTTTCATCATGAAGAACTGAAAGTTATACCTTTTTTTCGTATGAACATCTTTTTCTTTATACGAGGGGCTTCAAAAAATGCCTCAGCCGGTTAGCCGAGCGCTATTGAAAATAGCTTAGATTGGCCCTCTTTTTCGACCACTCCCCATATAACACCCTATTTTAAAAAGTCGTTATATGGGAAAACTTTCGAACGGTTCGTGCAATTTTTTGAACCCGTATTCATATAAAGAAAACTGAAGTTCTTATGAGAAAAAGGTGTAATTTTCAATGCTTTATGATCAAAAGTAGAACATAGTAGCAGTTTAAGATAGAAAAAAGTAAACTGTAAAAATTTGGGCCATTTCAGACTATTTTTTGGATCCTACCTTATATATTAGGCATTTTACGAAAATTGACACTGTAAAGGGCAGAAAAGTCGAAGTTTTAATATGTTATGATGAAACTGACCCCGTACAAGCAATTTGATATAAAAATTAACTCTACAAAATGTGGACCACGTGCGCCTATCTTTGTATCCTACCCTATATAAGGTTTTTTACGAAATACTTCGGTTTTTTCGGGCAGGAAAGTCTGAGTTTTATTATGTTATGGTAAAAATTGACCTGTAATAGTAATGTGATATAAAGCTTAACTGTATCAAGTGTGGATGAAGTAGGTTTATTTTTTTGACATCATTGCACACAAGAATGTTATGAAATATTATTATAATCCACGCGGTATAATTTTTAATATTTTATGATCAAAATGGACCCATAGTAGCACAAAAATTAACGATAGTGAATTTGGATCACATTTGTCTTGTCGGAGTCCCTGCGAAAGGGACCTTCTATGGGGATAAAGTCCGATTTGTAGTTTTTTATGACAAAAGCAACTGCAAGATAATGAAATCCTTGACAGCTAAATTAAGTTTGTAGTTGATGTATTGACCGTCCTTTAATATAAGAAAGATGCCTTTACATAAAAATAAAATATAATTTTTCGTTTATTATCGCGAAAATGAATGAATGAATTTATTAAGAAAGATGCTGTAAGATATCTACTGGTCGGCATTGCCCGCTATAGTGCTCTCACTTGTTTCATCAAAGTTTGAAGATTGAAGTCTCCTAATTTCGCATTGTCGCCATAGACTTGTGCCACGATGCATTTGTCACCCTTTGAGGAAACACTGCACAGATTTGCGAAATACCTTTCTCACACACAAATTCTCATGCTAACCATTGAATAAACTGCCTACTGATATCTTTAGACCATCAACTATCTTCTTCCATTATCGAGAATTTCAATACGCCTTTGATATTTTCTAGAGTAATTACGTTTTTGGGCGTCTACTGCCTTCAATATCATCAACGTCAGTATGAATCCATTCAAGACCAGGGATGAGTTTACGGTTCTAGTTCGTGTTATTTGAGTTACCATACGCTATGGACCTCGGAAACGACACGATCGCTTATTGGGTTGACAGTGCTCGATTAGTTTCGTATCGAGTACAGCTTCTCATTCGTTGCAATTACAACCGAATATTTAGAATATCATCGCGTAACAAAATGTAGAGCAAAATAACGCAAAGAAGAGAAAGAAAAGTAGCTAAATAAGCAAATGACATATAAAATTTGATAAACAAAAAAAAAAAAAAATGATGAGAAAATGTGTCAAACAAAAACGAAAATAAATTGACTTAAATATACCTTTGTTTAAGTTGTCTAACTCTCTTTTGTTAGTGATTAGCTTGATATTTATAATTTCCATATTAAACTTGCCTTATAGAGCCAAAACAAGATCAGATTATTATATTTCCAGAATACTTGAAATAATTTCTGATAATTAATTCTCTATTTCCACTTTTTATCGTTTACACAACATTTTCCGTTAATTCCATATAATTTATCCCTTTTTCAAATTTTGTGGCAACAACAGACAAAACCGAGAAAAATAATGATTTGATTTTATTATTGTTGCCGACGTTTGGAATTTCAGAGATAAATTATTTTTTCTGTGTGCATTCATATCAAATATGTATTTTTCTAGAGACATTTTACGATAGTTTTATAACGATCGATACCATGCAAAAATTTGGAACACTTTTTGACTTGAAAAAGGCATTTATTGTAGAAAATTGGTATTTTTATATTAATATTTTTGGCAACATGACGATATTATGACGAAAGAACTTATATAGGTTTGGTAGCGGTCCACTCACCGACTCATTCTCAAACTTGTTCAACTTTCCCTACCCGCGTGCCAGCCAAGCCATGCTGCACCGATCAACAACAAGTGGTAATCAGGAGGCACCATATCTAGGGAGTACGCTAGATGTGGCAGAACTTCCCATTCGAACTACAACAGTATATTCTGGACAAGTCTTGCAACAAAGGGCCAAAAAGTGAGATTTTCAGTCGATTCGTACCACCACTTTTAAACCGTTGAACACAAAATCGACAATTGGGATACGATCGAGCAACATCACCATAAGCCTCCGAACGTGTTTTTTAGGTTTCGGGAGCAGATTTCTTCAAATCGACAACAGAATGAACAGGATGAAGGAGAATTTTGAGCGCTACAGGAGTGGCGTCGGCGTACGTCGAATAAATCAATAATATTAAATGGAAGACTGTTATTTTGTGCAAAGGAAGGTCAAAACCATCGAATTCCACCGTTATATACATTCGTATTTCCCATTTCTTAATCATTTTTACCTACAGAAATCGCCGATCAAAATTATTGCAAACATCTGATGTGACATTTTACATGGATATCGAATGAGTACTAATACGCTATCGGGTTAAGAGTTGATTGACACTGAAAACCATCAAATCAAATGCAATTTCCCTGTCGTATTATTATTAATAAGTAATGCGGTTTGTTATGTTAACTATGTTATATTCTGGGCATGTTACGTTATAGCAGCAAACCCAATGTGTCATGTTCACGCAGTGAGTCTAGAAGATTATTTACACCTATTTATACAGTGACAAAACATGTAGTGAATGGAAACGATCACTGACTTACCTTTTATAGTAATCCATAATGCAATGTCTGGGAAGGACAGTTCTTTATAAGATGAGGTTATATTTTTGCTTAATATTAGATATTCTTGTGAACTGGAAGAAAATTATAAAAGGAAATAAATATTTTAAAACTAATTGAAAATTAAAATTTTAGAATAAAAGAAAACTTAAATAACTTGACCTAGTTAAAACCTATAGTTCAAACGAAATAGGCAAGGAACACGAACGTGTCAATCTTGTACCGTTGGCAATCTCGCCAACGTCTTAACGCTACAAATAATTAATACATTGTGACAATGTAATAATGGATAAACGAGTATGTATGTTATACCTCAGTACAGGCAGATTCCACCATAACAACAAAGTACTGACTCTCAACACAATATTATTGCAAGAGATCTCTGCCCTTCTCCCTCCATATTTAATCGGAATGCGTAAAGTTGGTAGTTCAAGTTGTTGATACATACGCCTAGGCAATCAACCTTAACAGTATCTACATTCCCCTTGGGGGTGTAAAGGCATTCATTAAAAAACCTATTTATTCTTCTAATAGTATCGAAAGACTTTTAAAAACTACTTAAGTTATTTATTTGACTTTTTCCAAGGCTTGCAAATATTATACCGCTTGCTTACCTTGAACTCCTATAAACACACAGACATCGATGTAATTTGGTACTCCTCCCCGTTCCAACTCGCTCTTTAGCCAGTTACGAATAAATCGGAATTAATATGGACATAAATCGGAATTAAAATTTTGCTGCTAGTTGTGCGCGTATTAGCAAATCGATTTGAACCATTTTGGACGAACATGCATGCAGTGCTGACGAATACCTTAGTGACAATGGGGACGGAAAATTATAGACGAAAATATGGAAAAATCGTTGGTGTTCTTTGGAGATTGACCCAGTTTCTTCAACATTGTAGGTGTGTTTTTAAATTGATCAAAACCATTTTTTAATATTACAACTACTTTGATAAAAATATCAATTCCAAAACGAAAGGAGGTAAAAACCATTGATTATAAGCATTTAAAGGCTATCAACAAATTTTGGAGTTCTACATATATACCGTCTACACGCAGTAGTTTTACCGTTAAAGCAAAACCCAAATTGAAGGGTGAGCGCTTATTTAATTAAAGAAAAGAAAGAAAATTACATTCAGTCGAAACTGAATCTTTTATATCCATCGCCGTTATCCTAAAAAACGGTAAGAGAACTAAATTTTCATGCTCTATAGTATGGATTTTTTATATTTTCAAAATGAAAGTTTCTGTCTGTGGGCATCGTGTGTCCTGTAAAAAGCTTAGGTCATTTTTAAATTTGTACGCGACATATTCAGTTTCGCTAACGGGAGAATGTTTACCATAAATAGGATAGAAGGACGTATTTAGGTGCATTCCAAATTTGAAACTGGCCAAGAATTTACATACTTTATGGTGTTTTTAGCTTTCTTCTGCGCGTTATAAAGGTATTGAAAAAATTCAAAGCTTAATGCACTATAATATTGAATATTTTGTCCATATATTTATTTACTTGCACATGAAACTCAACTAAAGTAAATCAACAGTCGAATCAATTGACTCTTAGAAGTAAATCTTATACTAATTGTTATAAAAAACTGGTATAAAGTATCTAAGGAGAAGTAAAAACAAAAAACAAAAAATAAAATAAGCAATAATTTATGTACAAATAAATAAGAAAAAAAAGAAAACAAAAAAGGTATGTACACAGGTAGCATAGAAGCATACCCACAACCAGTACAGATCCATGTTGCAAGTGAGCCCCTAAATAATTGCAAACATGCAAAAGCTTGCCAACCAATAACAGTAAACAACACTACTTAATTTTCCAATCATAGCAAGATATTAAGAGTGCACGTTAGTTAAAATACGACATAGACAAGTCGCGCGTGTGAGGCATAGCTGTTTCGACAAACTTTAAATAGTCCGACACTGAGATAAAGTGGTAGACATCATTTAGGTTTCTGCAAACAAAAATTGTTTTTTGATCGGAAATTTACAAGAGAAATTTAACAATTTGATTAGAAAATCGTTCTTAAAAAAAATAAAACAAACACAAAAGTGTACAATTAGTTAACTTACATAGCAAATCTGAAATTGGGGAAATATATTCGCATTTATTATTATTGCGCTGTATACTATTGGAGGTCTTCCCAAATACATGCAGAAATTTATCATATTTACGGTGCTACTCTTTGTGTTTACTACTGTGTTCGAAGATGCTTAATAATACTACAAAACAATATAAAAATAGCTACATCACTTAAATTAGATTATGTTTGGTTTCTAACGCGTAAAAAAGTGAACATTTTTATGAATAACGAATATTTTATAACCACTTTAAAAGAAAACTGGATTTTTCCTTAAATAGAGTCAAATTGAGGAGACATCATTAATGGTGTCTCGTTGCATCATTGTAGGCCTTGCACAGGTAATCAAAACAGCTATAGCTTTACCAGGCAAACAAAAAGCGCGAAATTGTTGTTAACCATTCTTTGTATGTGAAATATAGTAAATTCTATGGGCTTGATGCGGACTGCACCTTGGATGAATACAAATCACCCCCATATGAACAAACGTGTTTTGATCTGATTTAAAAACGTGTAGTTCCAATGCGTTATCCTACCGGTTAATGCTTATAGAAATATATATTTGTGTGCGTTCAAGGTTTTGCAATTTTAACCAAAAACATTCACAATTCACTGCCCGCAGGTATTGTACGCCATATTCGGAAATAGTTAAATAAGTTGTGGCCACAAAAGGATTTATATATGTAGGAATGTACTTTTACTCTATATAAAAGCTTATAGGTGTATATATATATATACATACATACATACATACGTACATATCAACAATTACATAAATTGAGACTTAAACTTAAAATTCAATATCCCTTTCTCTAGCCATTTTATTATCATTATTATTATGTCTATTATTATTACACAGACGTCCATTCCTCTTCAAGTGGCAGTTGACCAAAATTTTTCGTAGATAACAACTTTATAGGCAAGAGGACTAACAGGACACATGTCGTGACACTTATCTCATCAATTAATGTAGGCGAATCTATAGTACTATTAATTAATTTAATTAAGAAGGAAACGTCAAGAATAAATCTACGGTTCTCAAGGGACGGTAAGGATAACACAAGCAACCTTTTTGAGAGATTTGAGGTTTCAATATCAAGAAAGGGCTCAGGGCCATTGAAAGAAACATGCGAGGGATATATGCAGATTTTTCTTTGGAGTTGACAAACCTAAAAAAATATGGAGGATTAACAAGTAGTGAGTATTTTATAAACTGGTGGTATCTGCAATAATATTAGCATCCAGCAAAGAGATTTGAGGTTTCCATATCAACAGAGGGCTCAGAGCCATTAAAAGAAACATGCGAGGGATATATGGAGATTTTTCTTTTGGAGTTGACAAACCAAAAAAAATATGGAGGATTAACAAGTAGTGAGTATTTTATAAACTGGTGGTATCTGCAATAATATTAGCATCCAGCAAAGAGATTTGAGGT